>RDSH01000077.1:0-13438 GCA_009428295.1 Tilletia walkeri
CTCCGCCGGAGTGCGTTCCCGGATAATCACGGAGCTCCGGGAAAGCCACTCCGGGGCTTACTCCGTGCTCAACCTTAATGCGTATCGACGAGTTCGGATCACAGATCGACGACCTTTCCCCACTCTCCCAGGAGATGGCTCGGCAGCTCCGAGATGTGGCCGATTGCCTCAACGAGCCTGACTTGGTACCAACAGCATTTGACAAGCAGGTGAGCTGCTTCTAATCCCCTGCATGCATGTACCCTTTTCATCAAGCAGGCTGACATGAGCGCCATCAGCCCAAATTCGTGCATCCAGAATCGCGCAGCCGCTTTGAAGTCCTGGGTTCCAGCACATCGATGGACGAATACCTCAAGCTGACACAGAGCACGCAGTCACAAGGCCGGTCGCAGAACTCCTCCATCCTCGCGCCTCCTTCCAATCAGCAGCAACTACTTTCGCCTTCCTTTCGGTCAGCGACATTGCGACGATCTCCTCGCCCCGACCGCGCTCCCTCTACTTCCCTTTCCAAGAACTTTGTCGTGGAGGTTGACAACGCGGCGCAGAAGCGCAGCATGCCTTCATTCGCACTCGGGCACACCAAGACGATCTATCCCTCAAGTAGCAGCGAGGAGCAGGAACCCGAAGAAGAGGAAGAAGACAACTTCAGCTCCCCAACCAAGAAGCCCCCCAAGCGCGCTCGTCAATCAAAGGACGCAGCTACTGCTTCGAAGCCCGTCGCGTCATCTTCAAAAGGGAAAGCGAAGGCCGCCACCACAACCACATCGTCTAAAGGAAAAGGAAAGGCCACATCGTCTAGGGGGAAAGGGAAGGCCAGCACCGCTTCAGCAACGTCCCTCAAGCGAAAACGAAGTCGCAGGATAGCTCCAGCAACGGGAGAGGAGCAGGAGCAGATGAACATGTCGGACCACGATTCGGATCTATCCTCGTCTGAGGAGGAGGAGGACGCTATGGCCAGTCCCCAATTGACCTCAAGAACAAGTCCTCGCCGAAGCCCCCGTCAAATCAAGCTGAGAGCATCTACAGGCTCGTCGTCGGTGGTCGGGGAAAAGCGGGCGGAGGGTGGCGCATCGATGTCCAGAGCTGGAGCCGTAGCGGACGAGCCATATACGCCCAAGACGCCTGAGCGGTCGAAACCCAAGTCTTCGTCGTCGTTCGAGAACGGAATCAAAATCTCCAAGCCTGCCCGAAGAAGCCGCGCTGGAATTCCTTCGGAGAAAGGCTATTACGGATTCACCTACCTCGAAACGTTCAAAGAAAACGGCGTCTTCAAGGAAAAGTGGAGATGTGGAAAGTGCGGACATCCCAAGGTAGCCTCCCGGCAAGGGCATAGCACCAACTTGTCCTCGCACCGCGGCAAATGCACTGGTACGCTGGAGTCAACGATGGATCCTTCGGCCTCTCAAGTTTCGGTAGCATCGACCACAGCGGGAGGGTCCACGCTGGTGTCAACTTCATACCGCGGCGGAAGCGTATCTGGGTGGTTGAACGGATGTCAAATCATCAACCCGTCCCTGACTCGCCGATACGTCTTGGTCGACATCATTCAGAACGCGCTCCCGTTCACCTACCCCAAATCCAAGTCTCATGTTCGCGTCGTCAAGTCTATCGACGCACGTTCGGTCACTGCGCTGAAATCCGGGTCTCAGGTACGCCGCGATCTAGACAAGCTCTACAAGTCACTCAAAACGAATATCGAGAACGAGCTCAAAGGGATCGACACCTTGCTTGCGTTGCAGCACGATGCCTGGACCAACATAGGCTTCCAACATTCCTTCGTGGCCATCGTGGCATCATACGTCAACGAGAACTGCGAGTACCGAGAAATTCTGGTCTCCTTCGACGTCATCAAGAAAAAACACACGGGTGCTACCTTCTCCAGTCGCCTCGTTCGAACGGTGCTGCAGTACGGGATCGAGGACAAATGGGTAGGGACTGTGACCAGTGACTCCGCGGGAACCAACCATCGCATGATGGATCTCCTTGAGTTCCAGGTGGCGGACAAAGGCTTGCAAGAGAGAAACCCGATGATTGGCAGATCAAACGCAAAGAAGACGAACTCGCCATCCGCATACCCCAGGGCAAGTCAGCGGCATTCCGGTACGTGGACAGCACAGGAGAACAAGATCCTGTGTATGAACCATCACATCAACCTTGCGATCCGTTCCGGTTTCAAGACCTTCGGAGTTGCCGTTCAGGCGAAGACGCAGAAGAAGGTCCTTCAGATTCGACCCGCTGTGTCCGTCAAGGTCACCGACGAGCACGGCAACGAGACAAATCCACTCTCATCCGATGAATACGATACGGACGCTGATGAAGACGAAGACGAGGCGGGCGATACAGGTGGAGAAGATAATGATGGTGGTGATGAGGGTGATGGGGATGGAGAGACAGCTGAAGAAGAAGAGATGGACGCCGACGAGGCCGAAGAGGACGACTACGAGATTGGTTTCGCTCCGAGTGATGACGATCTGATTTCAGATGACGGAGGGGGTCCTGGTGCCGAAGACGATCCGCTATCCCTTCCCAGGAAACCCAAGACTGCAATAGGTCTGCTCGAGGCCTTCTGTATCGCCTTCCGTCGTAGCAGTCAGAGACGAGCCAGCTTCCGAGCCTGCATCGAAAAGGAGTACCACAGGAATCCCGAGAAGGCCGCAGCTCCTTTCCCGCCCAAGCCCAACGCGACCCGTTGGAACTCACACTTCGCCATGATTCAGGGAGCCATCAAGATCCGGGAGGCGATCGATTCTCATTGTCGCGCACATATTGGCTCGAAGACGGAGAAGTTCGGTCAATACCTTCTGTCAGAAGACCCAATGGAGACTCCTTGAAGACCTCGTTCCGCTGCTCAATCTCGCCCAAGACGTCACAAAGGATATGGAGGCGAAGAGCGGAACCCTGTGTATGCTCCTGGACAACCATGCAACACTGAGGCATGAGATCGATTCGATGAAGAAGAAGCTTCCGACTAGGAATGACTTCGACGCGGCCATCAAGGCGGAACTTCAAGCCTTTCTCGACGCTGTGGCCGATAAGTTGAAGTACTACCGCGACCTGGCGCTCGACATTCGCCCCACAATAATCGCGTGCATTCTGCACCCCAACAACCGTCTCAAGGTCTTCAAGTCCCAATACCCAGCTCATGTCAAGAAAGCGGAACAGCACCTGCGGGACGTCATGGCGGAAATGTTTGGCGATACCAGCACCCCGCCGCCACAGACTCTCAAGAGCAACGCCAAAGAAAAGAAGAAGTCTGTTCTGCTTGCTGCTCGTGCTCGACGGGAACAGGACTCTGCGCGCGATGCTATGACGCAGGACGAAGAGGATGACGAGGTCACAAAGTACCTAGACCCGAAGATTGCGCCTTGGCGCGACACGGACGAATCACCCTTGAAATGGTGGAAGGATAACGAAGTCCTCTTCCCGACGCTTGCTAAGGTTGCTCGCATCGTGCTGGCCATCCCGGGGTCGTCCTCTTCAGTCGAAAGAGTCTTTTCGCAAGCAGCTCGATTCTGTACACCTAAGCGATCGCGACTATCGGCAGCGACCATCAGTCGACTGTTCACAACCAAACACTGGCTTCACGAAGGCTTTGATCCGTTGACCGGCTTGGAACCCGACGCTATACGAGCAGCAGAAGCTATTGCGAAGCTACCAGGCCTCGACTAGATCAGCCAACTCGTTTAACACCACAAGCCACCCTTTGCTGCTTCCGACGTCCAGAAGCCACCCTTTGCTCCCATTCATTCATCTCAGGCTCCCTCTTTCAGCGTCACGAAGGTGTAAAGGTGTTCGCAATGCAACTACCTTGCCGTCTCTGCTCACATAACCGTATCTGATGCTTGCTTTCTTGCCGACAGTTGACAACGCTCAATGGTAAGTTGTGAGAACACGTATTTCAATTCCAAAGAAGGTAAGACATGATTCAGGCCTTCTGCGCCACAGATCGTGTACTGGGCATCGGTCGGTGAGGAAGTCTCTTGGGGAGGGTGATCTCTGTGAACAGCGGGTGCTGTGTAAGCGTGACCAGGTGCGGTCGTTGCGAGGGCTCGAGTTGTAGCATCGCCACGATGAGCTGAGCAGCATTTCCGTGAATATCTTGTAGTCGCAAGTCGGAATCGGAGGCCATAGGTGGCCATTTCGAGGGTAGACCAGAGTGAGATGACGTGAATTCGCGCCTGGTGTACACAGCGCCGCCGACGTGACCCGTAAAGCGCAGGATGTCCTTCATCGCATCCTCTTCGCAGTTGTAGGTGAAGAGTGGCTTACCAGTAAACATTTCCGCCACAACGCAACCTGCCGACCATATATCCGCTTGGAAGGTTGCTCTGCGCGACCCGAGGAGACATTCAGGGGCGATATACCCTACGGTACCCATGGTGTTCGTCCCCATGCTCCCTCCAACCTCCGCGGCCAATCCGAAGTCGCAAATCTTGATGCATCCATCCTCGGAAAGGAGAAGATTGCCGGGCTTGATGTCGAGATGAGCAAGGCCTTGCCGATGAATGTGGGAGACAGCACCAAAAAGCTGGAGAGACAGGTTTCTTGCCATTCCGTGCCGAAGTCCGCGGCCTTCTTGGTCCAGGAGATCGTGGAGTGAGCCCCAGTAAATGGGCATGATGATGTCGATCTTCCCTTGCCTGTGACAGATATCCACCAACTCGACAATGCCGCGATGAGGTTGGAGACGCTTGAGGGCCTGTAGCTCGAGGAGGAGTCGCGAATCGGGAACGATCTCGTACGCCTGTCTCTTTCTAGCACGATCCGGACAGCCCATCATGTCCACGACACGGACGACGGTGCCAAATCCCCCCTCGCCCAAAACCTCGGCGTTCTTGCCTGCTCGGTATCGGTGCGTGCCGACACGCCATTCGGGGGGAGGCGCCCATGGTACTGAACCTATTGATCGCGCGAGACAAAATCAGGGAGAAAAGAATGAATCAGAGAGCTGTTCTGTGTGCTGAATGAATCAGGGGCAATGACTCACGACGAGAAGTAGTTGCAACCTGCTCCTCCTCTTTGCGCTTCTCTCCTTCATCGGAGACCGAATCGATGTCGTCGCCGTCGACTTGAGGCTCCTGGTCCGACTCATGGCGTTGTCGCTTGTGGTGTGCAGAGCCGTCGTCTGTAGGGGACGCGGCGCGCTTGATGAGGGTGGCCATGTGGTGATTTCAGATTTTTGTGGGGAGAAATAATTGGACGATGCGGGAGAAAAACGGTGGGCACTGGACCGGCCTTTTAAATAATTATAAAATCTGGCGTATTCCAAATCGGGCTTCAAGATTTAAGCTCTCTGCTCTGATAATTGTGATTTTTGTCATATCAATATGACAAATATGATCATATGATATATGTCAATGTGACAATTGTGGTGGAGCTGCTCAAATTTGTGATATTTTTGTCATATTTTGTCATATATGACATCGTTTGGGCCAAATATGATCATATGGCAAAAAAATGTTTGAATTGTCATATTTGCCATATTCTCATATGATATTTTTCTGTCATATTCTGTCATATGACAAATATGATCATGTAAAATGACAGCAAATGGTGAACACTGACCATAACACTTTTGCTCACAACACAAGACAGCCTGGAATTCGGCATGGTACTACTCTATGTACATATGAAGTGAGCATTTGTCCGCATCGAAAACAAATCATTTGGTGAAGAGTTAGTATTGCTGTGAATATTTTGATTTGTTGCTGAAGATGTGTGGTGGGAGAGTTATCTTTGCGCAACGACAGTTGAAGCTCGGCCGAGGAGGGCCCCCCTCCCCAACGAAGCCGACACGGCATTGACGCCTTTATAGATCGAATACGACACATACGTTGCTGAAATTTTGAGAGGGGGAGGGGATCGCAAAACCACGCCCCCATGTCTAAGTGTAAAAGGACTACTTATTGAGGAAAAAAGGTACTTTGTAAGGAATTGTTGCGAATGAGCTTTCGGCCGAGAAGAAAACCGGTTCTATAACCCCATACTAAAGTCTGGGGAATTGTTGTGTTTGAGCTTTCGGCCGAGGAGAAAACCGTTTCTATAACCCCATACTAAAGTCTGGGGGAAACCGAAACCGCCGTTGTCCGGGCTCCGGAAGATGGATCCTGACACCAAGCGCGTACCACATGTGAATATACCGCACAAGTACCGGGTCATCTCAACCCCACAGCTCAGACGCTCAGACGCTCAAGAGGACATCTGCTCACAGCTCAGCATACACAGGACCATATTACACCTCGCACCAAGTCAACCTCCCCTAAAAAGGCCAGACCTGAGCTCCTCATATTATTCTCTACCCACTACTGCTTCCAGATCTGCCATATCTTCTCTCTTTCGTTGTGTTGTGTCTCGATCATCTGTGTCCGACCAAGTGACCATCCGGAATGGACATTTTAGCCATTGACTTCACCCATCGAACCCTGACACCATCATCTCGCTCAGATCACCTCCTACAAGTGTAAGAAGACCGTCAGTCGATGGGAAATAAATCACAGAGTCGGTGCAACTTATTTGCAGCTGAATTCTATCGAAGTTTTGGGTGTGTTGTTCGATTTGAGGTGAGGGCAGCGAGGTGTTCAAGGTCGATTTGTTTGTTTGTTCCGAGAATGGTCGAATGGTCGAGGCATTCAGCAGGCATTCAGGCAGTTCACCAGTGTCCATGTGTGTGCACACAACCTGAATGCTTTCAAACGCGAGACAGAGAGAGTTCCTTCCGCACACAACCATACAAGAATTAGAAAGAGTGTCTATTGCGCCGAAGCAAGTGCCTTCTTATTCCACTCCGCCAACTCGTCCAGCGTGACCCCTGACCCCCCAAAGATGTCGAGTGCACTATACAAGAAGGGAGGGGAGGGTGAGCAACAGTCGAGAAGCAGGAAAGCTGAGTGCAGGAGAGAGCGCCTACCTTCCGAATGTGAGATCTACCTTCCCATTGGAGAGACGATCGACGAGCTCGAGGTCTTGCAGGTCTGTTCAAAGATGAAGGTAGAGTGAGCATCAGGGCGCGCAATGTGTGTGTTGAGGAAGGGTACTTACGTCGTGCGCCCCCTGCATATGTGGTCTGGATAGTAACCCACTCCCCGAGTGCTGTGAGTGATTGCATTTTGGAGTCAGTCACGCGAAGAAAGAGCAATGAAGAAGAGCATGAGCTGACCTTTGACAAGATCTTCGTCGATGCCTTGACAGAGACCTTCGACGTCGGCTGCGTGGATGAGGAACTCGCTGCGGGAGGATGTAGAGATACGCTGAGACTGAGATCCAAGAAGGCAGATGTGATATGTAAAGGGAATTGAGGAACTCACCTGCAGTACTGTTCTAATCTTTGCAGTGACTCTGTTGTGCAGAAATGCGATCAGTATTTTGATAGGAGTAGGAGCGCTGGAGATGTGCGCACCTTGGTTGACTTCGAGGTCAGTGAGACTCTGCCATCTGTTCATAGCGACGATCCACTTGTCACCTCTTCGCCGACAGCTGTGCAAGATTCGAGCGTGAGGGCATCAGACACAGGAATGAACAGATTGCAAGCCAAGGGTAGCAATGACTCACCTGACATCAACCACCAGTCGTTCCCTGCCCACGAGCTGACTCAAAGCCTTGAGCCTGTCCTCACTGAACTTGCAGTCTGGAAAGAGATATGAAGTGACGATGACCTTCTGCGCCCCTCGTTCGATCCAGCTCAATGCATTGTCTGCATGAATACCACCCCCGACATGAAGATGATCTGGCCAAGCATCCAGAGCTTGTGTTGCAGCATTATCGTTGTCAGATCCTGGTCCTAGTTTGATGATGTGACCTCCTAGCATGTGATGTGAGCGGTAGAGGGCTGCGAAGTGGTTGGGAGGGTGCTGTGAGATGTGGTTTGTGGTTGTTGTGGTGGAGTCATCACTGAGTGTTCCTCCGACGATCTGCTTGACGACGCCGCTGTGGATGTCGATGCATGGACGGAAGAGGGAGTGTCTGCGCATGTCTTTCTATTCTATTCTATGGAGTGTTCGAGGTAAGGATGGTCGCCGGTTGCAAGTGAGTGTTGGAAGATTGATGACCGCATTGATGATCGCATTCTGAAATGATCATTGCCATATTGAAGATTTTGGGGATGACAGCTTTCCATCGATTCGACCTCCATCTTCTCAAGTCAGCCATTCTTCCTCTCTTATAACCATCACTGCGAACATCAACGAACAACGACGAGCTAACTACACCTCTTACTCTCCTCAAAGCACAGTCAGTGAGTTCTCTCATCGCTCTGTCATTCGTCTGACTTGCGCTCATCCACTTCCTCCTCCTCAGCTCAGCTCAGCTCAGCAAACGACATCATGGCAGCAACAGCCTACAACGTCCTCGAACAACAATACGAACTCTACTCATCGCCATCACCATCACACAGCAACACCCCATCCTCATCCCGCATCACCCTAGACTCATCATCTACAGACCATCATGACTCTCAACAAAGAATCAACGTCACCCAATCACAAAAGGCAATCGCTTCTCTCACCGGAGCCATCGTAACCTCCGTCTTCATGACTCCCTTCGACGTCATTAAGACTCGATTACAGGTACAGGGCGCATTCATCCCCCCTCCTCTCTCCTTCGATGCACATCATCATACACATCTCCTCAGACCATCAACCGTCTCCGCCTCTGCGAGCGCCACCTCCGCCTCACTACCCACTCCACCGCGCTACCAGCATCTCACAGGTCTCCTCGATGGCGTGTCCAAAGTATGGAGAGCGGAAGGCGCAACGGGTCTATGGAGAGGTCTCAGTCCTACCCTCGTCATGACCGTCCCTTCACAGGTGACTTACATGACATGCTACGACTACCTCCGCACCTTCTTCCTCTCTCTCGAATCTGATCAGCCCAGGAGAAGGTTACCTTCGACGAATTTGGCGAAGGGAGGTTCGATACCGGGTACTTCGGCTGTGACGCTTCATTCCCTCTCTGCCTCACTCGCAGCTGGCGCATTGGCACGCTCCGTCTCAGCAACATTAGTCACACCCCTCGAACTCGTCCGGACCAGAACACAAGCTTCGGCCTCTCTCTCATCATCATCCTCCGGAGGGCCACCCTCCCTCTCCTCAATCATCAGAACATTAGCGCGCGAAACATCCCTCGAAGGTCCAACCGTCCTCTGGCGCGGTCTAGGCTCCACACTCTGGCGAGACGTACCCTTCTCAGCCATCTACTTCGCAGGGTACGAAGGCTTGAAACGTACCCTGACCGGTGGGGGATTAGGGGAGGGAGACGCATCTACTCACTCGGGGGCGGAATTTGCTATTTCGTTCGTCAGTGGGAGCGTGAGTGGGAGTGTAGCTGCGCTCTTCACTCAGCCGGCGGACGTGATCAAGACGAGGTTACAGACTGAGGATCGCGTCTCTTCTTCTTCTTCGGGGATGAGGACGAGGTCGACGATGATCGTCGCAAGGGAGATCTGGGCGAAGGAGGGCGCGTCGGGGTTGTTCAAGGGTCTCTCGCCGCGTATTGCTAAGGTAGCACCGGCGTGCGGGGTCATGATCGCCAGTTTCGAGGTCGTCGGACGCGCGCTCGCCTCGCACGAGTGAGGGAGGGAGGGAGGGCAGGGGCGGATCAGGGGGGTTTTCTTAATTATGTATGTGAGGCAGCATGCATATCAGGGTCGGGTGTTCTTCCTGTCACATACACACACACACACACACAACATATCAATCGTCTTAATATCCAGCACCTTTACCCATATTGCAGTCTATTTCTAGCCAAACCACTCTCAATCTCATCGTTCAACAGCCTCACTCGGTGTTTCATTAGAGGCGCGACGAGAGAGTGCTATACATACGATTGAGCTCTCTGGCCTACTACCTCCCCTCCCCTTCCTCATCCTCTTCTACCGCCTCCCCCTCCCCCTCAGCCAGCAAAACAGCCTCCCAAGCAACCCTCCTGACCTCCCTCTCCCTCTTCCCCGTATACGTCGGCCTCTCCTCCAACCGCAACCTCGGATTCGCAAGGAGCCTCTGCCCACCTACCGTGCGGGCCATCTCGCGCTGTCGTTGGATCGCGAGTTGTTGGTCGTCTGTTGTTAGAGATGGAGGTTGGTGCGTGGGCCATCCGTCGTCGGTAGGGTCGGGTATTAGGATCGTGATGGAGACTTCGAGTGCGTGCTCGTGTTCCGCCTCGTCGCTGTCCCCTTCTTCCTCCTCGTCCACTCCTATTACTGCTGCAGGAGCCGCCGTCGTCGTCGCCGCAGCACTTTTCGAACCAATCTCCTTCGCACCCCCGCCCACTGCCGCAGCCACCTTCGTCTTCTTGCTCTTCTTGCCGCCCGACTTCTTACTGGGAGGAGCTCCGCCAGGAATCCTCAACACACGATGTGTACGAGTCTGCAACGCGACCCTCTCCACCTCAGTCGGTGCTCTCCTGCCCAAGGCGATCGCAACGGCATTCGAACGAGGTCCATACCCCGCCATCCCATACGTCCCCATATGTTGTGGCACGACAGAAGAAGGGAGAGAAGACCCATCAAGCGCAGGAAACGCATTCACTCGTTCCCTGATCCCATCATCCCTGACTCTCCTCTCCCTCCTGACTCTCTCAATCCTCTCCCTCTCTTCGAGTTCGAGGACGAGTCGTCGACTTTGGAGGGTGGAGATTAGGGTTGTTCGGGTTGGGGAGTGGGGTGGTAGGATTGGGGAGCGGGCGCAGGAGGGACAGCGGGAGAGTGGGTGGAGTGGGGAGGGGTGGAGGGATGTACAGATCGGTAGGGCGCAGGTTGGACAGAGTGGTTGATGTGGGTGGAGTGGGTGTACTCGGCCTGTGTCTCAAATCATCATCAGCTTTATTGTCAGGGCAGACGGCAGATCGACGGATTTGCTCACCTTGGCAGAAGCAGATTACTAGTTCTGATGGTGTTGAGTCGTCCTCTGGCACGACTAGCTCGGCGAGGAGGGCGTCGATGTCTTTCATTGCGGGTGTAGGTGCGATGGTCTCCAACTCCGGTGCAGGCAGATCAGCCCCAGTCCCAGTCCCAGCAGGTTGATTCTCGTGCGCCGTCTTATTCGACGCCGAACCCTGTCTCGACATCGTACCATGCTCGACTAGAGCAGGAGTCGTAGTACCCGAAGCAGAGGCTGACGCCGACGCGGAAGCGGAAGTGGAAGCAGCGCCGCGATACCCATCCAGAACGAAGTTTGCTTCCTTGTGATAGACGGTACCTACAGGTCCGAATAAAGCTTCTGGAGTCTCTTTGACGATCCGTTTCGCCTTCGCTGGTTGGAGGAGACGTTGTTTGGCTGTAAGTTTCGTCTTCTGCCGACTTGATCCTGATCCTGATCCAGAAGCTTGCGGTATCACCTGCGCAGGTTCAGAAGGAGGAGGAGGAGGAGGAGGAGGAGGAGGCTTGGATCGAGGAAAGCGCTGAATGACATAGTCACTGATGAAGGTCCTCGCTGGTGGGGAGGAGCCTAGTAAGTCGACGAGGTGGACCCGGAGAGAGTCTGGTGTGGTGAAGGTGGAGAGGAAAGGGATGAGTTGGGTTTGGATTGATTCGGTGTCGAGGCCTGTTAGTTCGGCTAGGCGGGTTGTTACTGTTGTTGCTACCATTTTCTTCCCTCTATTAGCCTGGATAGGTGGGTGTCGTTTGCCATGGCTCAAGTGAGTGCTGTGGTTTGCTGTGTGGGTGGTGTGAGCGTGGGAACTGGGAAGACCTCCACTTGTACTGCAGTAATACCGACATCTCATTGACCTCCTTCTGGCTTCCCCTCCGTCCCTCCCTTTCCTTACCATCACTGGATCGTCTCAACCCTGGGCAGACCAAAGCGAGGCGGTTCTGTACTCTACTATTTTTCCTGCATCTGCTGGTGGGATTAGATGTGAGGTTGTGTGCTAGATTGATGGTGATGGTCTGGAGGTGGAAGGCGAGTCCAACATTCTTGACCGCACCCTCAATGACTACGGGCACAACTCCAACATTTTACAGGACAGACTGATTGAGAAGCGCTCATGATTAACATCACTTGACAATGGTACCGACGTATTCAGAAAAATAAGGAGGGTTCAAATCCAGGTTCATCTTTACAATCTTCGCGATTGGTGAATGGTGAGTGTCGTTTGCATTGGCTCAAGTCAGTGAGGTGGTTTGCTCGTGTTTGGATGGAACTGCGAAGGTTGGGTCAACCCTCCACCTGTGGCGCTGTACCGTGGGACTACCGAGACCACGTCGACCTCGTTCTGGCTGGCCTCCGTAACCTTGCTCCTTACCATCACCTCGTCCACCAGCTCCGGCCAGACCGAAGTGAGATGATGTGTGCTTTGCTATTTTTTTCGCATGTACTCATGGTGTTAGATGTGAGGTTTTGTACTGTGGTGATGGTGATGGTCAAGAGGTCAAGACATGGACCAACATTCTTCACCGCACCCTCAATGACTTGCAATGACTACGGGCACAACTCCAAGTCCGAGAGGCCGCCATAGATTGCAAACCGCTCACGATCAACACCACTCGAAAATAGCACCGCCGTGTTCAGAAAAATAAGAGGAGTTCAGATCCAGGTTCATCTGGGCTGCTTGAAGCATTGAATCTGGTAGAGGCGGGTGTCGAAGGGGCGAGGAAAAGGATGGCAAGCGCGACCTCGCCGACGTTTGACCAACTTCCCACGCGAGAACAGAGAAGTGCGGGGGTGTGACTGCCGATGCGAGACGCCGACGACGTGCATGTTCCTGCCGAAGGAACACGCCAAGGCAAGCTTGTTTTTAGAGTTGTAGAAACAAGATGCCGAACGAATTTCCATAGCGCGGAGTGCAGTTGCCGGTGCCGAGGTTCTGCTTCTGTTCTCCTTGCTGCTCATCCTCGTCCTTGCGAGTGAGTGAGTGGGTGGGTGGGATGAAAGAGTCAGTTGGTTTCGCAGTTAGTTCTCCCTCGCTTCCTTGCCTTGCCATTGCCATTGCCCAACCACGACGACGTCTTCCACTCCTCTGTCTGTGCCGTCGATCCTGCCTAGCTTCACACTCATCTTCACGCTCGCTCTCAGACGAACAGCATCGACTCTCAAGAACGCATTCGGCCCGCCGGCATCAGACGCATCGAACCCCCAACACACTTACAGCGGAACAGATCTCTTCACCCAAAAGCAGGAGAAGCAAGTAGCCTCTCATCGATCCCTTTTCTGGATTCCCTATAAGCTTCTCAAGATCCTGTCCTCGATCGCCCCCAGCGCTTCAGGCTTCAGATGGCAGCAGCACATCCTCAAGACATCAACAACCAACTAGTTCACATCTAGAGCAACACACTCAACATTCTCTGCCAGCGCCAAACCTTTTCTCCTGCCGGCGCACGCAGCCTCACTTCCATTCTCGTTTCCTGCTGCCACTGTTCTCTTACTATAACTCTTTGTGAGTTGTTCAAAGATATGTTCTGCCGCCTATATCACATCTGCTGAATACCTCCGTCTCATAACCTGCACAC
>RDSH01000077.1:13532-88403 GCA_009428295.1 Tilletia walkeri
CCCCCCCCCCCCCTTCCTCTCCTTTTCCTTCGAAAGAGCAGCAAAAATGCGCTCCCTCCTTCCCTCCGCCTGGCAACGACGCCCCCAGCCCGCATCAGCACTCAACGCAGGCGTAGCAGCAGCAGGCATCACCTCCGCAGCACCCACCGCTCCCCCAGAAGCACTCCGTCAAGTCACAAGTTCAGCAGCTATCGCCAGTTCTGCCTCTCCCTTCGCTAAACATGGTATTTCCCTTCCCTTTGCCAAACACGACGATGACGAGAAGAAGGAAGAGGAGATACGGTTACCCCCGCTTGACAAGATCGAACTTATCGGAGCTGAAGATCCTAGGAATTGGTCTGCTCAGACTAAATGGACTTATGTGGGCATCATCTCACTCGCAGGCTTCATCTCTCCCATGGGATCAAGCATCGTCGTACCCGGATCCCACTCCCTCGCCAGAAACTTCCATCTCAACTTACCACTCGAGGAACTCCTTCCCGTATCAGTCTATGTGCTGGGCTTGGGAATCGGGCCCTTCGTACTCGCTCCCATCTCAGAGTTGAAGGGCAGGAAGAACGTATATCTCATCAGCGCTTGGGTCTTCGTCTTTCTCAACCTGGCGACCGTCTTCATGCATCATAGCTTCTATGCGCTCAATGCTGTGCGCTTCTTGGCGGGTGCGGCGGGTAGTGCGGGGCCTTCGTTGGGCGCGGGGAGTATTGCGGATATGTTCTTGCCGGATGAACGAGGGAAGGCGCAGAGTTTGTATGCGTTGGGTCCGCTTTTGGGGCCTGTCATTGGGAATGTTGTCGGTGGCTGGGTCGCAGAGAAGGTCAAGACGTGGAGGTGGCTGTTGGGTGTGCTCACCATCGTGAGTTGGTTCCCCAAGAGAGAATTTTTTTCGACCTTCCATTACTCACCTTGTCTCTTATGCTACTCCAGTGCTCCTTCCTCATTGCGATCATCTTCGTCTTCACCCTCAAAGAAACTTACCAACCCGTCCTCCTCCGCCACAAACGTCAAGCCTACGCAGCCGAATGGGCCCAATCCCAAGGTCTACCGCCATCCTCCCTCCTCCCTCCTAAAACCGAATCCGAAAAGGCCGCAGAAGCTTCAACACCCAAATGGCGTCGACCTTTCACACTCTCCCCCGATGCCCGTCTGAAACTCCACCAAGCCTTCTCCCGTCCGTTCCGACTGCTCTTCACGAACCCTGTGTGCGCAATCTTCAGTCTCTACCTCGGCTTCTGCTACGGGATCATCTTCCTCTTCCTCACCCAACACCCGCTCCTCTTCGAGAAGAGACAGAGGGAAGAGTATAGGGATTTACTCAGGGCTACGCTTGCTCAGTATGGGTTGGACTATGATGAGTTGAGGGGGAATCGGACGTTTTGGAGTGAGCATGGGTTGAAGTGTTGGAAGAGGCAGGACGACGGGGTGGACTTGCCCGGTCCGGGAGGCAGTTTCAACTTGACGGATATACCATCGGATTATGAGGGGTCTGGATCTGGGTCTGGTTCTGGCTCTGGCTCCTTTATGGATGGCTCAGGGATGGGACCTATGATCGACCCTCTACCTCAACTCCCCAATTTCGGGTGGTCGAGTGGAGTGGCGGGCTTGAGCTATCTGGGATTGGGAGCTGGATTTTTGGTCAGTGCGTTGATCAATACGCTCTTGCAGGATCGGATCTATCAGCGCTTGACGGCGAGTGATGGGAAGATTGGCTCGATCTTGTTCAGGAGTCCTGATGAGATTAGGGAGATCATGGCCGCCAGGGAGGCCAAGAGGGCGGAGAGGAGGAATAGGAGGGCGACCACGGGGCCGAGGGCGGATGACGATGAGGAAGATGAGGATGATACGGATGTGGAGAGGGATGCGGATTTGGACTCTGGGATGAGAGGTGGGGATGGTCGGGCGTGGTCGGATCGGAGGGGGAGCGCCACGTCTACCATACCGGACAACGAGTCGACTTCCCACCATCATCCTGCTGATGGGTCGATCTCTGATCTGGAGTCGACGGGACATCATGGTCGTCGCGGACCTGTCATTCTGACGCTGGTTGGTTCAGGGGAGGGAGGCACCTCTTCATCTCCACACAAGCTGAAGACGCAGGGTAGTGATGGGCTTAGTGATGATGCTGAGGCCAGTCCGAAGGGCAAGATGCAGCAACTGGACGACGAGGAGCGAGGGACGACGCATTCGAGCGAGAAAAGTGGATTGGATGGGCAAAGAAGAAGCGAGGAGAAGCTCAAACCTCTCGTCTCCGTCACAGCTCTGCATCCCGATTGCCCTGATAAACCGCAGACGAAGGCCGATCCTACATCGAGCGCAACATCAACACCTTCGGCCCCAATCTGCTCCCCATCCTCAAAAACCGATCAGAAGAAGAAGAAGGGAAGACCGGAGTACCGCCTCCCACTGTGTCTCCTAGGGATGTGTCTCCTCCCGCTCGGTCTCCTCTGCTTCGGCTGGTCCGCCCAAGCAAAGACACACTGGCTCCTACCCCTCCTCGGCTCCTTCTTCACAGGAATGGCGACGATCCTCTGTTTCCAAACGATCCTGGTCTTCCTGATCGACGCCTTTGTGCCCTTTAGCGCGAGTGCGGCGGCGTGTGCGGTTCTGGTGAGGAGTTTGTTGGCTGCTGCCTTTCCGCTTTTTGCGGGGAGGATGTATGCGAGGATTGGGTTTGGGTGGGGGAGTTCTTTGTTGGCTCTTTTGGCGGCTGCTGGGATTCCTGTGCCGATTATTTTGTTTCGGTATGGGGAGGCTTTGCGGTGAGTTTCATTTCCCCACCAGGACGATCTCGATGGGGTGTGTTGGTGAAGTGTACTGAACTTTCCCTGGCTTCTTCACTTCTCTGCAGGAACAAGCATCAATTCAAAGGATGAGCGAGAGGAGAGGTTTTCTGCGCATCGACATTCATCAACAATCTCATAGACTGTGCCCGACTTCCAACGAGGGTCCCCAGCAACAAACCCCTCGCCATTTATGCCCTCTCGATGCCCCCAGCTTCATCCCTTCCGATCCTTCGCAATGCGGCGCAGGAACGGACACACGTCCCCGAATTCTCAAATAACGACTCCCCTCACACAGGAACACACACTACTGCTGTATCGTAACACCTTGGTTTTCCCCGCTGTGCTTGTAATCATGTACTTATAGACTCTCTCAAGACACAGAAAGCCAACCACATGAGAATTGCGCTTCTTTCCAGCGAGGGGGGGGGGGCCTTGAAGGAGAGGGCAGCGGTGAATGGGGTAACGGGAAGTCTGTGTATATGATTAAGGATGTGAAACTGGAGCTGAAGGGTTGGGAAGGCGCGTGGCATCGCGTTCGAGTGGGTCCGTGTCGGATGAGAAAGGATGCTTTGCGCGTTGGACAAACGCGTCGGGCAGGTGGGAAGGCCCTTTGTTGCCCCCTTACGGAAGAAATCTTGGACGCTCGATCTATAAACCCGACAGCGAAACGCGTCGATGCGTCGTATTCGACGCGCTCAGAATAGGCAGTCGCACATCTATAAAGAACGGAATTCAAGAAAGATCAGTACAAACGAACCCCTCCCTCTCCAGCCTCCATACACCACTCACCTCAATACAGCACAAGTCCTCAAGACAGCAACAAGCCAACGCACCCACACAGCACGCCGCACAGGGTCCACAGCATCCATGTTTCTCATTCGCCTGTTGCATGCGCTGTTGACGCATGCTCATTCCTGGTGGAGGGCCTTGTTGCATCATTGGTGGTTGTTGCATGTATGGTTGGGCTGTGTGGGTTGTTGGAAGGTCAGTGGATATGTTTGAGAATTAGGATGAGGGGAATGAGGGGGGGGGGGGGGGGGGGGGGGGGGGAGGACATGGACTTGGATCAGACGCCAAAGGTGCGAAAGAGTTGAGAACCATCGGCGCAGGAGCAGAATGGCTTAGGCTAGGTGCCCCTTCCATCTGCTTTTGAGTGTTCCGAGGAAGTCAGGCTCCATGCTCAGAGCGTGCGAGGCCGCCTGCAACTCTCGAGCGGCGGATCCGAAATTTGCGATCGGTCGGACTAGGCGAAGCGACTTTTGGCTGTCAGGTATTGCTGACTCGCTGGTCAGATTGGGATCTGGTGCTGGTACTTGCTGATGATTAGTAATGGAAAAGTATCCATGGGGATCTTCTCTCGCGTCAGAAAAGGGAGATACTTCGGGCTGAAACGAAGAGGGCTTGAATCCTGATCGTCTCTCATGTTTGAAATTGATTGGATAGTGATGCTTCTGGAGTCGCCGTGGGATGAACCCTTGCGGATTCAAAATGCCTCAGGCGGATGGTGGTGATGTTAGAATCTCAGCTGCTCTGAGTACCACGTACCCCTTGACCCCCGATAAAGAGTGCGGACGGAGGTGCTTTTCCTAAAGTAGTCTGAATGACTGGGAGCTTGGGCTCCGACCTTGCCGCGATGGTGGCAGGAAGGATGCAACGGACTGAGCGCCTAGGCACAGGACTGTGCTCCCGATGCCGGCTGATGAGAGTAATGGTGTCCGGACTGCGGTCTGATAGTGAGCAACAGCGAGGTGCTCGACTGTGGATACGGACCTTCGCCGCCTCTGGTTGTGGTGTGCTCTCCAACGTGAATAACAGGGGCCCAGGAGACTGAAGACCGTGCCCCCGGTACCCGGTGAAGCTCCAGAGAGTGCTGTAAAATTACTTTTTATTTACCGCGTCGAAGCCGGCTTGCATTTGAAGCCCAACAAACAGAGAAGGGCTACATTCTTATATTTTTATCTATCATTACGCCTGGGCCGGTGACATGTCAGCCGTTGCCTCCTAGAGCGGGCAACGCCTTCGTCCGCAAAATCTAAGCAAAGCTCGTTTCGGTGACTGGTGTATCCGCCTGGATTTATATAGCGCCTATCCGAGGTCTTGAGGCCCACAGCGTCGCAAGGTTTTCTTCCTTGATGTTGACAGGTACTCGGAGAAATCAAGCTTGTGATTTTGATTTCTATGGCCGGGTTATTACTGCTCTTCAGTGGGACTGACGCATCGCGGAATTCTCAGTCCTCACCGTGTCAGATCGATCGAGTGAGGAGGATGTTGGCGCCGTTATGGCTACCTTCGCGGGAGGCTCTGTAGCGACAACTGTTACGAAGGTTTTGAATGACCTGTCCCCCATAAGCAATTGTGCCTTGTACATCTCGACGTCGAAAGCATCACCCGCGCCTGCGCCTGGATCAGAGGCACCCTCGTCGACCCATCCTGCCGTTTCGTTGGCGCCCGGGGGTCTTGGTTTGGAGGTCTTTACGGCGGTATTAGTAGCTAAGAAGAGCGAAAGCCTGCGATGAAGCCAAAAGACACGAAGCGTAGTGAGAATAAAACTTCCCTACCATCGGCTTCTCACTCCGTCAACCCCTTCAATGACGGCTGCGGATGGGACGTGCTCGGCATCATCGACACTCGCGTCCATCCAAACACAAAGAAGCAGCAAGGTTTGTGGTTTGACAGTCCTCTTGGGTCGACATCGACGAATTCGGAGACGTCGCACAAGCGAAATTCGACTGCCAGGCGAGCACCTTTGTTTCCGCCTAAGGATGGCCACGGAGTAGCTCGCGGAGTACGGAGTGCGCAAGTACTACTCCACGAAACTCCGCGAGTTCTGAGCAAACTCCTCACTCCGCCAACTTTTCTCATTTCATACCCGAGGAACTTTGTACTCCGGGAAAAATATGTGCATTCAAAAAGGTTCTCCGTACTCTGTGAGAGATTCCGGACTTCCCGACGTTGCCTCCGTACTCACTACTCCGTTAAAAATGCCACTCTACTCTTTGTCTCACTCCGTACTCCGAGCCATGAGTACGATTAACTTCGCGAAGTTCCGTACTCCGTGGGTGGAGGTTTTTCGCGAGGAAAGCCACGTGTTTTCGCTCATGAAATCTTTGCTCATGCTGTGAAAGTCGAGGGGACATAAGAGGAAGTCAGCATACCAAAACCAAAAACAATTTAACGTCTGTGTAGAGCTGCAAGGTTAAAAAAGAGAGGTCGAAGATTACATGCCCTTTCACTGCGATCGATGTACAGTACATACGGACCAGTTTTTCTGGTACATCCATGCATGTTCGGAAGCCGAAGCGGTCAGTACTAACCCTTTCGTTGCCGCTCTCACATCCGGACACCAGTCACTGATACTTCATTTCCATCGGTGTCCTCAGATGGTCGCCGTACTTGCTCGAGATGTGCTCCCTGTGCTTCGTACCGAGCTCGATCATGCAATGGAGAAGAATGTATTAGGTCGGGCCGGGGATGTCGACGACTTTGGGATCGTCAGAGGGGGAGCACGGTGCGGCCACTGCTCGCACTTCGTACTCGGCAGCTTTCAATGCAGCAAGTGTGGCAGGGAACTGTGTCACAATTGCTTCGACGTCGTTGCAGGCGGTGCAGCCATATCGCTCCGGCAAACTCGGGAATCGGTCCTCGGTTGCCTTCCCCGGAAGGACGAGGATGGATACATGCAACATGCCGCTCAGCACTCCTTTCCGGTGGTGAGGATCTCGGCTGAGGTTATGTCCATGGACGTCGCCATTGCGAAGGGGTTATCGGTTCCCTTCCACCTGCCTGCAGGAGGTCGCCCTTAAGCGAGGGGCCATAGATTCGGAGTTCACCTGGTTCGAAATCAACCCGTACCGCAACTTCCTAGGCGTCGGCGTCCGCACGATAATGCCCAGCCCCATGCTGACCCCTGCCGCCCAGGATCTGCTCGTCGCGCGAGGCCTTTTGCAGACGGACGGGCCGTCTGTCCTCCGCCAGTTCAAGCCCCTCGGCCTCAGCGACGAGCAGCTGAGACGGGTCATGAAGGCGGACACTAACCTCCCCGCCAAGTTCGAGACCTCGAAAGGCGCAGCGAAGATTGGGAATCTGATGTGGTCGGAAGTATGCGACATTCTCCTGGCGGAAACCAGGAAGCGCTCGTTTGTGGAAGTGAGAGTACGTACCTAGCAGGTCGTTCGCTAACCCGTCTTTACTCTCAGTTCCCTCATTTTCCTTAACCTTCACCACAGACAGGACTTTCTTAGCGATGGAGAGCTGGCGGACTATGCCGCGGGGCTTACTCAGGCCTTCTATACGTGGTCGTTGTTTCCTCACATGCCCACGTCAGACGAGGAGATTAGGGTGACCACCCTGGATCGGCACCCCGACCTAATTCAGTGGGTTGAAGACAACCCTTGTCTGGATGCGCAGAGCAAGATCCACGTCGCGACAGAGCTTGAACGAGGGAACCGGGGTAATCGACCCTAACCACAACTTACCCTTGTGTTTACTCTCCTTTTCCCGCATCCAACACAGTCCTGCACGTCGACGAAGCCGGCGCCATCAACACGTGCGTCTGGACCTACTATGACACACCCCAGGTCAAGTACATCCAGGAGAGGGAAAATTTCCACCATCCGGGCCGGCGACACCCTCTGTTCTCGCCTGAATTTCCCGAGCTGGCCGACCCGACCGGCAAGGACACTCCATCGGCCGGGGGGGGAGGAACAGCTTGTGGGAGATGTCTTCCGGAACAACAACAAACATTCTTTCCTCATCGCGGAAGGTCGCGGGTCAGTCGCCGCCATCTGGACCGTCTTCTCAAAGTGCGCGCGACCTTTCACGCAAGTCGCGGCCGATCGTCTCGCCATACGGACGAAAACGCGTCCGGGGCTGTCCTGTTCAATCATCAATTCGACACCAGCAAGAAGTTCGTCGACGCACTCGTTGCGGTGGGCGGGAGCCAATGTCCCCCCTTCGTCATCTTCCAGCGCGTCGGCGACTCAGGCGATACGGCTGTGATTCCCACCGGATTCCCTTACCAGGTGAGTCCTCATAATAGCAGAGTTCAGAGGGTAGAGAGTCAGGCATTTCTCGATTTTATCTTGCCTTCACGATACGTTTTTCACCTCTGGCGACCTGGCGTGGACCTGGTCCCGGGGTCTCCGTGGCTACTGGTTAGGCAGTATGATTTTATGTTGTGCGCCTGCCCTTTCTCATGGGCTCGGGCCTCGGCCCGTTCGACCGCCGTGTCACGTGATGATATTAGGCAAATCTCAGATCACGTGACCCAAATCAGTTTACTCACGGAGTTCCATGAAACTCCGCGAACGCTACTCCGCGAGCACTCCGTCGCCATCCTTAGCGGAGATGGTAAGGGCGAGGAGCTTTGCTGGCCCAGGGCGAGGTTCCCGGGGGGATGGGGGGGGGGGGGGGGGGGGGGGGGACGTACGACCGGGGTATTGGCCTTGTTGGGGATATTGGCCTTGCTGGGGAGGGTAGTAGCCTTGTTGTTGGCCTTGCTGGGGGTAGTAGCCTCCTTGTTGCTGTTGGTACGCCATGACTGTGTAGCTGCTTTTTTTCCTGCTGGGAAGGAAGAAGAAGTTCAGAGACGCGTAGACGTACTCGCTCACGTCTTTTGCTGACTTACAGATTGGGATGTGGAGAAGGAGAACGTGAGGGGAGGAGGAAAATGGAAAGGGATGATATTGAGCAGACAGTCGCTCTCTTATATAGGCCCACTCCCAATCAATCGATCCCAAACCCACCGTCGGCCTTCCGATAGCCCAACGTCCAGCTGCTACATGCAGATACGTCAAAGAACTAGGTCCCAGCGAACACAGCCTTCTCCCACATTCTCATTTCCGTCCTGTGTACATCGCCCGCCCGCCCGCTGCCCAAGCTCCAGCCCTGTCCTCGTGGGTTCGAGGGGGGAAAGAAGTGTGACACAAAGTCAGACGGCCAGCGGCGCGTCAGAGAGATACGACACAGATCGACAACTGCTGCGTGCCAGCCTGGATTATTGGAACTGGAGAAACGTGGGGTGGGGAGTGCAAGGTGAACTTTTCGGAGTGAGTGAGCGAAGGAAGATGCGGAATGTTCCGAAGGCCAGATGCAGGTCTGCCGCGGAGATTACTGTTCCAGCCGGCGGCACAGCGAAGAGATTAACCTCCCGAACAAGAGAGGCTTTATTTTAGGCTTTGAGACGTCGGTGTCATGTCCAAAGTCTCCGTCGCCTTATCTCTCTCGGGGACGCGTCGCGCAGTCGCGTCTGAGGATAAGGAGCGCGTCTACATAGGTGGGGGGGGGGGCAGTCTGGACTTATGTTTTGATGGTGTCGATGCTCGAATGGACGGCTGCGAATGTCATGCGATGAAGAGGCTGTACTCATCTCGAGATTTGTCTTAACACAATCTCCCTCATCGATGTCTTTGTGTGGGAGGTCCCCTTCTTCATCACCTCGTGAAGGGCCGCTGAGATGGGATGGTATGTCGACTTCGACGTTGAGATCCTGACATTTCATCAGCGCTGAGCTCGATACATTCATTCGCACTCATGTCTATCCTTTCGCCGTCGTTCTCTGTGTATCATGCTTCCATCCGTCCTCCGACAAGGCCACGACGGCTCTTGGGAAGCACAGCCCGCCAGCATGTCTCACAGAAGATGAGGGAGACGTGTGGTCGACTGTCCTCCCTGGCCTCCACGACGGAGGCTCAAAATGTCTAATTCACTGCTGGGAGAAAGAAGCACAGTGCAATGTCGAAGGTGTACAGTAGTATGCGTGGTTGGTAGGAGGACGCACAGACGTTCGCAAGTCGCCGTTTCCCCGCGCTTTGCCGGAGTTGTTGTGTGCCAAGCCGCAGAGGCCCAGCCCATCGTCCCTGACATCGAAGACCACCATCTCTCCTTGACTTTCCCACTCCCCAGCAAAGCATCCCTAACCATCAAACCCTCATATTCACTGCTTCACCCAACGCCAGCTCAATGGCAACCTCAGTCCGACCACGGGCATCACTGGCCAGCCTACCAACCGAACTACACGCTCTTATCGCACGCCTCATCTACCTCGACTCCATCCCCTCAGGCAGTCTCTGCACCCTCGACCCCCTCAACTTACCCAACTCAAACCCACTCGCAGATGGGTCAGACACCATTTTTGCTCGGCCCCTGGCTTCCAATCAGAATGAGACTCGCAAGACACTCTATGCGCTCTGCTTGACCAGTCGATCCTTCTACGTCGCCGCACGGCCCCTGCTATTCAGACGGGTGGTCGTCACCCTCCCTCATAGCTTCGTGCTGGTGCTGCGTACCCTCGGGGCTGCTCACTTGGCCCAGGTATACGACAAGTATGCTGCCAGTGGCAATCAGGACTTCCTACTTCGCGACCCTGCTACCACCACCACCTCCTCCTCTTCCTCCGTCGCTGGAACGATCGGCAACGAGCAACCGGCTCAGGCTCAGATACATCTCATCAAGCGCAAGCGCGAACGCACAGTCACCTTCGAGGAAATGGTCGCTGCTGCTGGCTTTGCTCATGCTGCGGGTGGTACACTGGTCATAAAGGCGCGAAGCAAGGCGGCGCTTGAACGGCCTCAGGGCCGCTTGCAATCCCAACAACAGCAGCAGCAGCAGGGTCCCGTCGGCCAAGGGGGAGTTGCAACACAGCCTTCGGGCTCAGCTTACGCGTCTGAAGGAGACAATGGAGCAGAAATGGATCTCGTCTGGATCGGTGAGTGTTATCTCGCAGATCTCTCTTAACGCGCCTCTCGATTCTCACATATCTCTGGTTTGCTCCACAGAGGACCCAACCTCAAAGGCAAAGTCAAAGCGCTACCACGTCCATCTCGCACCATTCAAGCCTACCGCTCTGACACTGTCCAACGAGGAACTCTTTGCAGCGCACCGCTTCGTGCGCATGATCGACTTCAGCCGGTACACGTCCCAGGGCATGCGTCGCTCGGTCGGAGACGTCTCTAAGAATCGCTTCGTGACGCCTTCCAAACTACTGGCTCTCATCACGGCCGTCTCTGAATTTTTGGAATCGTTCGCCGCGTCGGAGACGATGGATAGCGCGCTGACGTGCGAGATACTGGAAGCTTTGGTGTGTAAATCTCTCCGTTTTTCCTTCCTTTTCTGGCGGACTAGAAGAACTTACACCGTTCTGTGCTTTTCCTGATACTCACAGTTGTTCCGGGATGGAGAGTGGGCAAAGCCATCTCACCTCCGAGGTGTCTCAATCGAGCGCCGTCGCTCCGTCTCCCGTCACCGCGGCACATCCATGACCCGCGTAGGTTCAGCCAACAAGCACGATGCCGACCACAAGATGCTACAAAGCTTGGACCTCTGCAACTGCGTCAGTCCTCGCTTCGGCGAAGCTCTCACGCGTTTTGTACAGATGTACCTCCGTCCGCGCGCTGTGGGTATAACGGCTGCTGATGTGCCGCCGGACTTTGAGCCGCCCTCGGGTCCGTTGGAGATGCATGCGGAGGAGGAGGACGCGACGACTTCTACGGAGACAGAGACGGAAACTGAGACAGAGACAGAGGCGGAGACGGATGGGGATGGGGATGAGGGAGGAAGACGTTCTTTGGCGGCGGCGGGGAGAGGTCGTCGGACTGTGACGATCAACGAAGAGGCGGAGGATGAGGAAATGATGGAGCGCGGTCGTGATCCTCGCTCGCGTCGGATCTTCGGTTCTCAATCTGGCTCGGATTCGCGATCGAGGTCGCGAACGCCATTCGCGGGTTCTCCTTCTCTGAACCCCGCAGCTTCGTCGTCTTCGTCGTCCTCGGCAACGACATCTTCGGCAAGGCCTTCTTCGCACTCGCGGCTCACCACCGGCGGCGGCGCGGGTGGCTCTGGCAGACTGGGTAGTCCTCTAGTTCGAACGGCCAGTCTGACTCGGAACACTTCACAGACGCGCAGTCGATCGACGGCGTTCACTCCTGCGACGTTCCCTTCCTTGCGACGGCTTGGGATGAACGGGATCACATTCCCCATCGACATCGTGGCGCCCTTTGTCCTCGCATTCCCGAATTTGACGCATCTCGATCTTTCGAGGACCAAGACGGACGGCGCGCTCCTTCGTGCGTTGGCTGCGAGCGAAACACTTGCGTTGCAGTCACTCAGTCTGGCACGGTGTCGGTCGATCGATAGCGAGAGTATTCTCGAGCTTGTTGTTCGATCTGATGTCTGTGCGAGCTTGGTGGAGCTCAACTTGGAGGGGACTCTCATCTTCCCTACGTCGCTCACCCGGCCGGACGCGATGACGCTCATCAAGGAGGCACCTGCGATCAAGTCTGGTGCGATGCGGTACCTCGATCTGAGCGGGTGTAATTTGACGGACGCGCACCTGGCTGCGTTCGCGCCTCAGCCGAGCATGCTCGATCTAGGACTGGGCTGCAATCCGCGGATTACGCTCCAGGGTGTAGCTAGCCTCTTGAAGGAGAAGGCTCCGAATGTGCAGGTGTTGGATTTGCAGGATAGCTGTACGGCGCTTTCGGATGATGTAGGGGGAGGGTATGATGATGATGATATGGACATGGCGGATGGACCACCGATTTTTGGGAGTGCGGGTGGGAGTGCGATCACGGCTGTGCAGCTGCATGAGCAGTTGCTTGCTCCTTGTTGCTTGCCCCCGCCTGTGCCGCTCTCTCAGCAGCTTGCGGAGATGGGCTTCAACCACTATGCACAGGAACCGAACTTGACGGAGGGTGGTGGAGGTGGGGGTGTGGTTCGACCTCCGACGAATCTGCGGGTGATCGAGTTGGGCGCGTCGAGTTTGCGCTCGATCAGGAACGGGATTGAGAGTTGGAAGGTGATTTGGGGTGCGGGACAGCGGGGGTGGATCGTCGATATGGGCGCGGGTCCGAATCCGCAGGCTGTGTTCCAGAAGGAGACGGATGTGTTGGGCGGGGGTGGCGCTGAGGTGGATGCGAATGGTCGTGGACGTGGTCGGACGGGTCAACGGCGTCGTGGCGCGGGTGCGGGTGCGGGTGCGGGTGCGGGTGCGGGTGGTGGGTTGGGCGTGGGTGGGGAGTTCGGTGGTGGTGGTGGTGTTGGGATGGCCCGTCGTGATTCTTCCCAACAGCGTCGATCGTCGTCCCTCCATCAATCTCGCTCGCGATCCAGGGCAAGATCGACGTCCCGGGTCCGGGCGCCTGGAAGGACGGTCAGCTTGGACACGGATGAGGATGATGAGCACGATGAGGATGACGATGACGAGGAAAGGGAGGATGATGATGGTCGTGGACGGGGACGTGGTGCTGTGCTGTCTTCGTTGCGCGGGTCAGCAGCGGGTCGGTTTGGACGCGGACGCGGGGAGAGTAAGGTTCTGGATGAGGATGAGGATGATGACGACGTTATTGCTGCACCGTCTCAAGTTGGCGAAACGACGCTCTCCGCCCCGGCACCAGCCCAGACCGACATCAAGGCTACCGCGCCTTCGAAGGCGCAAGTGGTCGTAGTCCGGAACGAAGTCGTCCGAGGTCTTCCTGCGACCCACCCACGTCGACAAGCGTTGGAAGCGCTGGGCCGGGCGAAAGGGCATGTTCCTGGAGATACGGGCTGGCATTCGCGTAAGATGGAGATTTTGCTTGGGTTTGGATTTATGGGGCGGGAGGCGGGGTCGTATGCTATGGTTGCATACCAGACCTAGAAGGTCATCGTTGCCGGGCTCACATCGTTGATTTATTTTCTCTTTGTACATGGTTCTTTATTCGTTGCTGGGGTTCTTCGGGTTCGGGTGTATCACTGGGTGTATGTCACGCTCTTCACCGCCTTCACTATTCACTGCACACATTTACTTCGACTCTCACTTGTCGCACTGCGAGGGCGGTCAAGCTAAAGTTTGTACCACCTTGTACCGTGATCTCCAAGCTGTTCTCTTCGAATTTTTTGAACTCCTTATGTCTGAGGAGGACTAACGTCTTTTTGATGTTACAGGACACGGAGGTGGAATGACGGGCAATAACACCCTTACGCCTTGGCCCCTTTCTTCGGCACGGACCTCGAATGCAAACAGCCTAGCTATAGGAGTCGGCGCTCGACCTAGCTATAGGAGTCGGCGCTCGACCTTGATTCGCTGCTTTCATGGATTACTGGGCACGGTCTTGCATGGTGATAATGAGGCATCATGGTGGGTCCTACTCGCGTATCGTACATAATGGTGTCCTTGCACGCGGAAGCCATAATTCTAAGCTTCGATAGAACCCGTTCAAGATCTCATCAGCTCATCTAGCGTTCTCGTCCCCCGGCACTGACTTCTTTCCGCACACGACCGAGGGCAAGAACCAGGCAGGAGAGGGTTCCCATAGACACTCGCTGGGAAGGGACCCGCACACAACCACTCCTGCCTGTCGTTGCTTGGACCTCTTTGCCTCAGACAAGGTGGTCTACGCCGCTGCTGATTGGGACAGGACATGCGGGGCCGGCCGCGGCGCGCGGCGGGAGATGGGAGATCCCTGCCACACGACACAAACTTTAAAACGCGGGATCGACCGAACAAATAATGAAGGGAACTTGATTGATTGATGTGGCGTCTGCTAGGGCTGCTTGTCGTTGGGCCTGTTTATCCGTGTACCATCCATTACACTCATCTACCGCCCGACCGACATTATTATGCTGAAGAGGAACACGCCGGGAACGACCCCTTATAAAGGCAGGCAGAGGCGACCCTCACTTCTGCCCCTCCTCACATCACCTTAAACTCCCCCAACTCTCCTCTCGCTCGTCTTTCCGGCCCTGAGTTCATACACACAGAGACGGCTGACATTATATTTCCACACAGTCTTTACTCATCTCCAACCCCCTGCCCCCCTCTTGCTCTTTGCTCCCCGTCTTCTCTTTTGCTCTAGAACAGTCATGTTTTCCCTCAAGTCTAGCACACTCTCCCTCGTCCTCGCCGTCCTCGGTGGTCAGGCCCTGGTCGCAGCCGCCAGCACACCCGACTTCCCTCCGCTCTCCCCCCTCGTCCGCGCCGACCTCGAACGCCGGGACCCTAAGGACTACCAGCTCTTCCACAACGAGGAGCGCAGCGGCAACTTGTCTACGCGCGCTGTTATTCCTGGAGGCATCACACGCTGCAACACTCATGCGTGCTTCTCCTTCACCTTCGACGATGGTCCGGTGAGCTCATTTTCCGTCCCTGCTCGGAAAGTTGTGCAGGATCTCTATACTGACCTCTTACATGCCTTTCCTTCATTGCGACTCCCCGACCTCCGCAGTACAACGTGAGTGGTATTGTGATCGTTTGCCGACAAAGTATTGTTCAGTAGCTGATCTTCGTCCCTTCCTGCTGCGATCATCGCTTCCCTCAATCAGTACCACCAAAAGATCGCCGACGAGATCGCCTCCATCGGAACCCGCGCCACGTTCTTCGTCAACGGAAACAACTGTGAGTCCCAGCAACCAATACTCCGACCACTTTACCAGATATACTGACCATCTAAACACCCTGCTGCTGCTACCCTTTCTGAATCATCCGCACAGACCAATGCATCTACGACGATGCCGCCGTCAAGGCGCTCAAGTACTCTTACAACGCTGGACATCAGATCTGCTCACACACCTGGTCCCACCCCGACATCGAGACGATCAGCCGTACCCAACTGAGAAAGCAGGTCCAACTTGTCGAAGATGCTCTTTATAAGATTCTCGGTGTCGTCCCCTCTTGCATTCGTCCCCCTTACGGTAGCGCTAGCGATGCTACGATTAAGTTCCTGAACGAGTACGTAGTTGAAACTCTTGGGAACTTTGTGCTGTCGAGCTCTTGACGAAAAACAAAAGCTGACATGATTGCCTTCTTTTCAGTCTCGGGTACAACGTAATCCTTTGGAACGCCGACACCAAAGATGCTGACGGAGCTGCGGTCAACTACTCTCTCAACCAGTGCGTACATGTCCCAACCAGTCCGTTGCTTCCCGCCTTGCGTCCTGGCTGACCTTGATTCTACAATCTTCCCTTGCCCCCTATCAGGTACCGCGCACTCAAGGCTCCCAAGCACGTCATCATCCTCAACCACGAGACCGTCCCTTCCACGAGCAAGCAAACTATTCCCCAAGCCCTCCAAATCGTCCAGAACAACGGCTACGAGCCCAAGAACATGGGTACCGTCGCTCAGACCGTCGGCTTCAGCCCTTACAAGGTCATCACTACGCCGGGCAAGCGGGACTCCACCTGGACTTGCGCCGGCAAGCCCCAACCTGGCGGGAACTAAAGGAGCGCGGCGAGGCTCTCCTCCTGTTGAACGACGGCTTTTTCATGTTTCAAGACGATACGGTGTACCATTTCCAAGGACTCTGAGCCTAATCTATCAGCCCTTTATTCCATATCCTTTTTCCGGACCTTCTCTACCCGTCGTTAGATCCTCTGTGCTTCGTAGTTCGCTCTTTCTGCGACACTCGACGCTCAACCTACTCTACGGCACTAGCATGTCACCCAGCCAAAACGTTCCGAAGTCTATATTCCCCTTTTCTTGACGAGGACAATTGACCCGGTTCACTTATGTAGGCAGGCTTCGTGAGTGCGTGCCTGGGACTATGTGATGCTTTGACTTTGGATTTCAGGGCTCCTGGAGGGATGGAAGCAAGATACAAAAGTCTAGCCCTCCAACTTCGCATATGCCTTCTTCGCGCGTTGGTCGCTGATTATGTTCTCAGCCCACTGCTGCACATGGGGGTAGTCGGAGAGGTTAAACCTGGCCATAGCAATGATGTGGACTGAAGGGAAGAGCGAAAGAGGATGAATCAGCACTGACGATCGAATTGAAGAGGGAGGGCAAATTCTGGAGGATGTGGACTTACCCCAGCCGTAGAAGGCAAAGTCTGCGATAGTGATGCGGTCGTGCACGATGTACTTTGAGCCAGCCTTGGATTGCCTCTGCGCGATGTCAAGGGGGTAAACAGTCAGCGACATGATCTCTGAATGCCAGGTTTTTTTTGTCATACTCACAGCAAGCTGCTCATCGAGGATCTTGTACAAGCGATCAGTCTCGTTGCGGAATCGCTCGAGCATCTCGGGCTGAGCTTTGACACCGGATACGTCCTCGAACTGCAGAAGGACGAGGAAAGAATGAGCATATTCACTCAGTGGGAGACCTTGGGCTAGGATCTAAAAGGTCAGGAAATAACGCACGTAGTAGGTCAGCCAGTTGACCTGGCCTTGGGAAGGACCGAGACCGCTGAGCTGGTAAGTGAGCCATTGGGCGGTGAGAGCTCGCTCCTCAGGAGTCTTGCCTGTTGCAGTCGAGTACGTCCAGAGTAATTAGAGTCAAGACCATCTGTCAGCACGAAGACACGGTCCGCGGAATCCCATATCTGAGAAAAACACGCACCGTAGAAGCTGCCCTCCTTGTCGTACCTGTCCGCAAGGTAGATCAAGCATGCTCCACTCTCCCAAACCGTGAAGTCGTTGTTTCCATGGTCGACCAGAGCGGGCACCCTGCCGTTCGGGTTGAGAGCCAGGAACTTGGGGTTCTTGACTCCGTTCTCGCCATCGCCGAAGACGAGGGGTACGATTTCGTAAGAGAGGTTGAGCCACTGTAAGGATGGGTTGGAATGAAACCATCAGCGTCTGCCACGCGCTACATTGGTCAACGCGGTCCGCGGGGTGGGGGGGAGGAGCTCACCTCAAGTAGGAGAGCTACCTTGGGCGGGTTAGGGCCGGCACCCTGCAAGAGAGAGATGGGGTAAAGAGGCAAAAAAATTAGAATGTTCAGCTTGGGTGTTTCTCTAACGCCTTCAGAAATGAACGGACTTGCCCACCTTGTGCGCGTAGAGAGTGAATTGAGGGCTAGACATGTTGTAAAGTGTATCTGAAAAAGTTCTAGGGTCAGTTGGGGAAAGCGTTCTGTGGAAGGAAGGTGAGCTGGCTCGACCTCAGCGCTTTATATACCTGCATCGACGGTACCAACAAAGGCGCGCACGGCCTCGCGATGGTAGAGTGCACGTCAACGCCCGGATATAGTCAGTGCCCACCCGACGGCCGCCTGACGACGTATGTACGTGCTGACATCTGTCTATTAAAGGTTAGGTGGATCTCTCGTCTGGCGATCCGTTAATAAGCGAAGTGTAGTCGTCGTTGGTGGAGCTCAAGATGGAAGCAAGGCAGATGACGAAATCGACAAGGCTAGGAGGTCAATTTGACGATCAATCTCGTGTTCCCAATCCCCGTCGGCACGACCCTCGCTCGCGTCTCGGTGAGTCGCAGTTGTTCTCTCGTCTCCAATCTCCACCTCGAAGGCTTGAAGTAGTCGATCTGCGACGAGGAATAAACAGGCAAAGAGGTAAGGGAATCTTGTACGCCTGAATTTTCATAGGGAGTGGGAAACGCAGATGTTCTGCACAAGGGCAAGAGGGGGGCTATTAGCTATGAAGGAGTGATGTAAATAATGTTATGAGGTCCTGGAGCCTGAAGAGGAGAGGAGAGGGAAGGGGGTAGAGGAAAGAAAGCTGCTGAATTCTAGAGACCTAGATCTAGACGGCCTCTCGTCCCGTGTTGACGCGACGGTAGAAGCCGCCGAAGAATCCACCACCGAATCCACCACCGTAGCCGTCTCCATATCCGTCTCCGTAGCCGTCTCCGTATCCACCGTTTCCGTATCCACCGTCTCCGTATCCGCCATCTCCATACCCACCGTTTCCGTATCCACCATTTCCGTACCCGCCGTCTCCGTATCCATCACCACCGTATCCGCCGTCTCCATTTCCGTATCCGTCACCACCGTTACCACCGTAGCCACCGTCTCCGTATCCATCTCCACCATATCCACCGTCTCCGCCATCTCCATATCCGTCACCACCGTATCCGTCACCACCATGACCACCGCCGGTTCCAGCCCCAGGTCCGTTTCCGTGGCCGGAAGATGGGGGATGAGCGCCGCCAGACGTGCTGGGAGCTGGGTGATGGACCGATGTGCTGGGAGCTGGGGGTTGAGCCGTCGTACTGGGAGCGGGGGGAGGGGCAGTCGTACTGGGAGCTGGGGGAGGGGCCGTCGTACTGGGAGCTGAGGTTGGGACACCAGTAGACGTACTGGGAGCTGGGGCATGGCTAGTGGTCGTTCCATGACCACCACCTGTGCCCGGGCTTCCGTCTTCGGGCCCGTCTACGAGGATGCAGAGGCTTTCGGCCGCAGCAACGTTGTCGGCATAGCGGGCGGGGCTGGAGGAAGGGAGACGCAGTGTCAATAAAACGAGCTCCTATGAAATTGTTTTGGAAGATTCAGCTCTTGAGCTGATGAATCGTGCTCACTCCTTGTTCTGGACCTTTCCCGCAAGCGTGGCAGGGTCCATGCTGGATGAGAAAGTGAAGTGATCAGTAAGGGCTGAAGATGGGAGCGAGCTGACAGATCGTACTCACGTGGCCCAGTCACTGATCTTGACCATTTCGTCGAGGAACTGACGGGTGGAACTCTTGGGACCCACTGTGCAAGGATCATGGAACAAAGCCATCAGCTATGATTATCTCAGTGTATGTAATAGTTAGAGGCAAGGAATGTACTCACTGTCGGCAGCAATGTCCTTGAAGACCTTGGCGTTCTGCTTGAACAGACCGACACCGTGGTTTGTCGAAGCGACCTTGTCGTGAAGGTACTGGATGGATTCAGGTACGTTCTCGTTCGCATAGATGTAGAGGGCCGCATCCGTGATCGATGCGGTGACAGCAGTGATGCAAGCATGCTCGGGAGCAGAGGTACCGCGGTTCTTGGATATCTTGGCGATGGTGTGCGCGTGATTCTGCTGAACCAAGTTGAATGCCACGGTTTGGCCGGCGAGCAAGGCGACGGCCAAGAGGAAGAAGTTGCCAGAGAGCATGTTGAAAGGCGGGTGGAGAGGGAGAACGAGAGAGAGAGAGAGAGGAGAGAAAGGGATTCCAAGCTGGGGAAGGGGGATCAAGAGAAAGGGTGGAAAGGGAAAAGGAGTTGCTTTTGTACCCCACTGGGAGAGATTAAGAAGCGTCCAGAAACCGGGATGGCCAGACGAGTGCTTTCATGCTTCATCTCTGCATCTGCTAGTCAACGGAATGAAAGAATCAAGTAGAGAACAACAGCGATCAGCGAGATCTGCAAATTAGGTGTCATCCATGTAGAAGCTTCGAGAGGCAGCGCGAAAGAGGGTAGCCTTCAGATTCAGGCTTCAGGTTCGGAAGGAACTGCCGCCTGCTGTATACCCACAGTGCATACGACCGTGAAAGAGATCATGCTTCGCCATGGCTTAAGCCTCAATCGAGCCTGAAGCCTGAAGCAGTCAAGTGTCCATTGCCCTTGCTGGTACACACTGGCAATTTGACGATCATGGCCAGATTCCGTCTCCTGGGGGGGCTCGCCTCAGAGACCTACACGTTCGACCCTGGCCAGGAATACATAGGCGGACGGGATGGCGGCATCTTGGAGTGCGCGGTGACTGCGTTTAGACAAGAATCGGCCTTGCTTTTGCACGCGCTCCACAGAACGATGGACGACGAGCTACCCGCTAACGAGGCAGATGGACATGGACGCGGAAGTCGAATGCCGTCCTTGAACAAGGTGGTGGGTGTTGCTCTCCGCACTCCGTTTCAAGTGAGGAGGAATCTCGCCGCCGATGAAGTAGATCCTGCATCTTGGATCTAGGCGGGATCAGCGAGACAACTTGGATCTTGGATCTTGGAGGGCGCGGGCCGTGGGGGATGTGGTCATAGAAGACCTTACCAACGTCCCAAAAGTCTCATCTCCACACACACTTGCATCGTTTCTGGGATCCAAGAAGTCTGCTGGGTGGTCTGGTTTCTGGCACTGAAAACCGCTCAAAATTTTGACGCGCTAAATTGTCATCCTTTTACGTAAGCCCACGCTAAATGGGTTCTCCAACAAACAAATCCTTCATTCGCCTTTCACGTTTTCACAAGGAAGTGGTTGGTGCTTGATGCTGGCGCTGAGCGCTCGAACCTCGAACGAGCATTGCTGCCTGCTGGAGTGTCGTCACCAATCGAGCGCTGATCAGCACGTCGAAGCTTGCCTACGGACGTGCAGCATGTATGTAGCCGGGCTGTATATGTACGGACTTTGCTCCGAAGGGAACGCAGGCGCCAGGCAGCGAGAAAAACCTTCCTGTCGTTCTCCCTCTGTGGAGACGGTGAATGCCCCGCAACGAGGGCTCAAATCGAAGACCTTCTTTCAGATACGAGCGGGAGAGAGGGGGAGAGAGGGAGAGAAAAAGAGAGAGGGGGAGGGAAAGGGAGAGATGGAGTCCGTCGACGAGACTCTACGAGTTCTGTGCAAGTTCAATGGCTTAGATATCTGGCCTGTTACAAAGATGGTGAGCTGTCGGATTCCGGCCCGTGTGTACGTCAACATGCGATCCAGCCTGCCTGGACTTGCTATCTTCATTTGGCAGCTCACGCACCTCTTTTGTGTTGCCTTACTCTGCCATAATTCTCACCGACAACTGCCAGACCTCCCGAATAAGCGGGACGCGAAGAGGCGCTGCAGGGCTGGGGCCGGTAGTCGTGCGCACTACTGGGTGAGAGTTGAAGCTCTGAGCGTGCGGATAGGCGGTGACGCTGTCTGTACAAGCACTTCACCTTTTCAGGCGTAGAGGGCTTTGACGGCGGGACGAGGGACCATACTGCGAAACAAAGGCATTTCCGATCGCGGGCCCAGCGATGAAGACGTTCCAAGCTCAGAGGCTGACTTTTCTTAACGAGTCGGCTACGCGGTTCGAAGGCTCCATCGTTTGCAGCGCGCGAAGGCGATAGCGAGGAGTCTACGTAGGGTGAGGCCATAATACCCTGCAGATTGAAGTACTGTCAGCACCAGAAAGGATTGCGTAGGGAGGTAGGGTCATCAAGGTCAGTGCTGTACAAGGTAGAAACAATGCGGGCAGAGCGAGGGTTCAGAGCGAAGATTCAAAGCGACGGGCGGTCAGTTTCATACTGTATGTTGAAGGTCCGTTTATGCGTCGACGCCCCGCGCTTTCTTGGCTTCTCCTGTCACTGGCGCCATGGGCCATGCTGAGTGAGGAGGATGCTGTCTGGATAGGAGCAAGGCCCCAGTACCTTCAGTAGGTGATGGTTGACGTCCAGGTGTCCAAACTGACACTTCCGGCTTCCTGTTCGAGGTTGCCGCAATCAAGAAACGGGTTACGTGCGGGTTGCCGCAATCGATTTCGCGCTAAAACGCCCAATTTTGGTGGCGCATCCCGCAGGCGATCATCGGTGTGGGCGTCGGTCCGGTGCACCTCCCTTCTTCCAAGTCGCAACCTCCCAAGCTTCCGACAACCATGGACTGACTGACTGACTGACTGACTGGCTGACGATAGCCTGAAGCATCAGCATGAAGCACGAAGCACTCTTCGTCTTGTCACTTTTACCTCGACCCGTCCGAATTGCGTATAAGAGCTGACCCTTCCATCGCTGATTCCTTCTCTTTTCCTTTCCTCACCAGCTTCACACACAGCATTCCAACCACTCTTCTACCTTCTACACTACAGATACAGACTACTCTTCTCTCAACTTCTCACCAAAACGTACGTCTTCTCCCTTCCTTTTTCCTTCCCACCTACCTCCCACTGACTTCCCCCTTTCTATCCTCCTCTCTGACGCCTGCAGCCAATCCACCTTACCTAACAATGCGTTCCATCATCTCCACCACCGCTATGCTTGTCTCCGTCCTGGCGTCGACCTCGCTGGCCCTTCCCCAACCCCAACGACCAAACAAGTTCGAAGACGGATCAATCGGTAGGAGGTCCGACTTCATCGTAAATGGCAACACCGGCACAATCTACGGTAACGGTAACGACGCACCGTTGACCACCGCAAAGAGCACGACCAAGTACGTGAACGGAGGCCTCACCACCGTTATCGGACCCGGCTTCACAGCCGTCAGCGGCAATGGCGGAAGCGGTCCCTTGGTCCCTCTCATCCTCACTACCAGAGTAACCTCCGGTGTTGCGACGGTCTTTGGACCTGGCGTCTTCACGGTTCTCCCAACTGCCACCGCGGCTGCGCAGGACCCTACGGAGACGGACACCGCAGATGACGCTGACGCCACCGAGACGGACACGGACACGGACACCGATGTCGCGCCTCAGACTACGCCAGCACCTACTTCCACGCCTTCATCTACACCTTCTTCCAGCCCTTCCACTGGTGCTGCTGCTCCGGGTGTCTACGGCGCTTCGGGCGTCGCACTTGTTGCAGGGGCCGTCGCTCTCGGTGCCGCCCTGGTCGCCATGTGACGCGCCTCTCCTATTTACCATCTCTCTTCGGCTGCCTGGCCAACACGCTCTGACCCATCCCAAAAAGAACAATCACTCGCTCAGTTACTCGGCTCCATCATTGTATTCTTCTCCTTCCCTTCAGCCTTCTCGTGCCCTCTGGACCTGCACTTGCAATCGCATCTTCTATTCTCCCTCCATTGCTTCCATCGCTTCAGTCGCCGCAAAGGGGTCGTCCCAAGAATTTCTTTTTTGCTTCCTTTCAATTTGCCGTTGAAAACCATCGGTGCTGCAACGGTATCAAAAGTAAGCGTGCGGAGGGATTTTTTTTCTCGACCTTCCCAAATTTTTTGAGCTGCTCGCCAAAAGGTCTTCTGCCATCGACTCCTCCAACTCGTAACCCAAAGAAGAGCAAAGATGGCGAAGGCTTCGAAGACCAACGGAAAGGTCACTGCGTCTAAGGCGGCACCCGTCAAAGCAGCCGCAGCACCCACCAAGGCCGCAGTCAGCAAAAAGGCTGCTCCCGCTCCCGCTTCCAAAGCGAAAGCCAAAACCACGCCCGCGAAGAAGACGAACGGCAAGGCAGCAGCTGCTCCGCCTACTCCAGCAGACGACGCCGAGGATGCAGAAGAAGACGATGAAGATGAAGATTTCGAAGACGTAGAGGATAACAGCAGCGACGAAGAGGAGGACGGTCTCGATGTGTCGAGGAAAGGCATGGAGCGTCTTCTCGCTGCTTTGGGCGAAGACAGTCTGGACGAGATGTCGAAGGCGGCCTTGGAGCAGCTTGGTGACGGAGCGGACGACGACGATGATAATGATGAGGAGGAGGAGGATGACGGTGAAGAGGAGGAAGGAGACGAGGAAGAAGATGAAGACGAAGACGAAGAAATGGAAGGAGAAGTAACGCTCGAGGAAGGCAACGATGAAGACGAAGAAGACGAAGACGAAGAGGACATCGAGCTCGATGCTTTGGACGGCGCGACCGCCTCCGCCTTACCTGAAGAAATCCGCGGTATGCGCACAAATCGCGTCAAGCAAAACAACACCGAGGCTCTCCGACGCGTCCTTGATGAAGTCCGAGCTGGAGCGGCTTCTAGTGGTGGTGCAGATGGGAAGGGCAAGGCTAAAGGCAAGCTGCCTTGGATCGAGACGATGAGTATCGTGTGGAACAAGAGCGTGGAGGAAGAGGTTGGCGAAGATGGGAAGGATGACGACTTGAGGAGAGAGCTTTCATTGTGAGTGTTGTCCATCGACTGGGGGCCTTGCTCAATGCTCGCTCAACTCACCGGTTTACTGTTACCATCTATCTCCTACTTCAAGCTACCAACAAGCCCTTCACGCCGCCGTCGAAGGCCGAAAACTTGTCGAAACCGCAGGCGTAACCTTCTCCCGACCGTCCGACTACTTCGCCGAGATGGTCAAGACAGACGTACACATGGAACGCGTCCGCCAGCGTCTCTTGGACGAACGCGCAGGTATCAAGGCGAGCGAAGATGCGAAGCGTCAACGTGAACTCAAGAAGTTCGGAAAGAAGGTGCAGGTTGAGAAGTTGCTTGAGCGTCAGCGCTCTAAGCGACAGATGGAAGAGAAGATCAAGGGTCTTAAGCGCAGTGAGTGTTTTTGGCTTGAACTGAGTTATGGTATCTTCATTGGACAGAATCATTGAACCCTTTCTCGAAATCTCTGCAGAGCACTCCGGTCTCGACGAGGACGGCGCAGGTGGGGCCGGCAAATCGGCTTTCGCCGGCACAGAAGACTTCGACGTCCGTCTTGAAGAAGCTATCGGGAACAATGCATCCTCTTCCGATGGCCCTAACAAGAAAGCTCGAACCAGCGAAGGCAGCACCCGAGGAGGAGCAAGGGGAGGAGCCAGAGGCGCCAAGATGCCCCGCACAGCTCGAGACACCAAGTACGGCTATGGCGGCAAGAAACGTCATGCTAAAGAGAACACGGCGGAGAGCTCGGCTGATCTGTATGGTGAGGCTGGAGGGCGGGGTGGGCGTGGAGGTCGGGGCGGTGGACGAGGTGGTGCACGTGGAGGTGGGCGTGGTGGTGGTGGACGTGGCGGTGGACGAGGGGCGGCTCGGGGAAGCTTTGGAGGTTCTTCGAGGGGTGGGGGACGGGGTGGGGCACGAGGAGGCGGGAATCGACCGGGTAAAGAACGTCGGTCGGATTCGCGCAAGTGAGCTGGACTTTGGTGGGAAACATCTGTCGAGTCTGGGTGATTCACCGGAGCAATCAATGCAGATATATAGACTCGGGCACTATATCAAATGCCTCAATCGTCTGGAGTAGACACTTTCTTTCTTCGAGGCTCCCGCAGACCAGGGTAGAAACACAATGAGAGTGTGGAGGTGGGATTTCACCGAGGGTACAGGCACAGCGATGTGACACAGCGTGAAAGGGGGAATGGTAGGAAGATGTAGCGATAAAAAGTGGTTCAAATAAGGATGAGAATTTGTTCTGCTTGATGTCGAGGCATGACCAGATGCCTGTCCATCGAGCTTTCTCCCTTCTCCTGTCGCTACGAGCGCAGCTCGCATTGAATGCGACAGAGATGGAAACCCGTCCCCAAGATAACAAACAGACGAAGTGGAAGAGGTGAAAAGGGCAAGCCGGTCCCGTGAGGTTGAGAGAGGAGGTGAGGGATGATGGAGGAGCGCTCGCTTCCACAGGAAGAGAGTAGACGAGGGGAAAGATGTGGCGATATGGAGCGAGAGGGAGGGAATCCCTCCAAAGCAGTATTCTGCGTCCGGAACCAGTCCGTGCAAAAGACGACCATCAAGGACGTCTCTTGCGAGCATTTGAGAGCTTGAAACTTTGTTGATAATGATGGGGAGAACCTTCAGAACCCACTGAATCGTAGTGGATCCATGCTGAGGTCGACGCTGAGCTTGTACTGCTTCTTCTCCATAACGGGAGCCACCTCCGCCTCCTCAATAGCGACCGATCCGCTCGAGCTCGCCAGTGCCTCTACAGGCTCCTCCTCTTGAACAACAGGAGTGGCGGGAGCAGCATTTTCAGGCGTCTCAGGGAATTGGTCCTTTTCGAGCGTCCGTGGCTGCTGCTGTGCTGGAGTCTGGAAACTCGGCGAATCGGGGACGGCATTGACATCAGAGAATGGTCCTTCCGTCTTGGGTGTCATGGGAGCGTTGGTAGGGGCAGCAGCGGTGGCAATGACAGGGACCGGCACAGGTTTGCGTCGGACCGTAAATGTGCTTCCGTTCGAAGCTGAGCGCTGAACGGTTGCATATGCTCCACCTTCGCCGGCGTACATGCCAGACATGCTCGATGCGCTGCGTGGTGGGTAGGATTCCTGAGCGCCAGATCCTTGTCGTTCATGCTCACCTGAACTAACATTCTTGATGCTGTAAGGCCGAGGTGTGTCTGGGTATGGCATTTCTGGACTCCCTTGCCCCGCAAGCTCGGTCATGAGCGTAAGAGGAAGTCGGTCTCCAGCACCGTCGCTTTGGATACTCTCGCTGCCCATGGAACCAGGAATTGTCTCCAGACGAGTAGGAAGCGGCAAGGGACGGTTGAAGTGTAGCTGCGAAGCTGAAGAAGAAGCCGCGAGGACATCGACTTCGTCTTTGCTCAAGGGATGAGCACCTTCCACGTCGGCCTTTCCCACCATTGCATTCCACCCGCCAGCTGAGAAGGCCCCCTCGCTCTCAGTTGGAGAGAGTACGGTCTGCTGGGCTGCGAAGGTAGAGCGGGACAAGTCGAAGCTGCGACCGATGGGACGATCTTCGACGATGAGAGGCATAGGCGACGAGATGGGCATGCTGCGGAGCGAAGTCATGCTAGGTCGACCCGAGAATGCCGTATTGAGATTCGGAGTGACGGACTGGCAGTGGAGGTACGGTGTGTCTGCAAGACTGACTTCGGCCATGCTGCGTCGACCGTATCCCATGGATTCCTGCGAAAATCCGCGCTGGTGAGCAGACTCAGCATCGGCCTTGTTCTCTGCTGCAGCCTCTCCCATGCCTCCATAGACATCCGAGAAGACACTGGCTCGGTTCTCGTCCGATTTTTCCTGGATATTACCATCCATGCCCCGACTGTTAGCCCTGGCCAAGAAGCGATCAGCCCAAGCACCAGTACTTCCAGCACCTGCACCTCCCAGAGCGTCCGAAGAAGAGATCGTATGGACATAAGGCGAGGCATTCTCTTCGCGACGCTTCTTCATGATGTGCATTGCACCCATTCCGATAGCGATGAGAGCTGCCAGGGGAAGGATGATGACGGCGGCAATGATCGGGCCGTGAAGACCGGACGAGTGGGATGAAGAGCCGGCGCCGAAAGAAGTCGAATTCGCGGACGAGCCAGTAGTGTTGGTTGTGGCGGGTACAGCTACGTTCATTGAAGTGCTGGTAGCTGCGGTAAGAGGTGCAGGAGTGCTGACTGTAGCTGTCTGCGATGGCGCTGCTGACGATACGGGCGCCGCCGGTGTGGAAGTTGTCGAGGAAACTGGCACCAAAGCCCAAGTGGGATCGGCAGTAGTGACGGCCATGGAGGAACCTGAGCCTAGACATGTTGTGTCTGCGCCGGGCAAAATGGAGAATATGGTAGAACTTCCATAGACAGCCTGTTGATTTGTGCCCTGGAGAACGACGAAGACCCGGTACAGACCGGGTCTGACGTCGACCTTGGACCAAACCCAGACCTGATTGATGAGACTGACACCGCTAGCGAGCATCCGGACCCCTGCGCGAGCGTGGAGCATATGGTTCGATGCTGGTACGGGATCGCCGCCAAGGCCACGACGGACCTTGTGCATGCGCTTGTTTGAGCGGCCGGCATTCGCTTCGAGGATCTCGAAGGGAAGAACACTGTCCCTAGCGGAGAAGCTGTACTCGGCGACATTCTGGAGATAGATGGCGACGGTGTTGGAGGCGGTGACATCGCCACTCCACTGCCACCGGAGGGCGGTAGAGGCGCATGTAGCCAGGGGCGAGGTCGGAGTGTTGACCTCGATGGACCCTTGACCGTCGGTGTTTCCGTATCCGTAGTCGTTCTGTCGGCTCTCGAGAGCGGGCTGCGCAGGTGAGACGGCAGAGACTGAGGCGACGAGGCAGAATACTGCTGCTGCCTTGATGAGCGTTGTGAATCGAGAATTGGGACTCATTGTTCTTGAAGAGTGTTAAGTTTCTTGAGAGAGTGATAGTGGACGAAGAGAAGGAGACCACGAAGGAGGCAAGGTGGGGGAAGGGAGGGAGGGTTTATGAGGAGGCGCTGATGCTGAGGCTGAGGCTGAGGCTGAAGGTGGGGTTGGGATGTGGATACAGTTGTGTTGCCCGAAACGATAAAGTTACGGAGATGAGGCGACGAAGGGTACTTGCTTGTCTTTTGAGGTCCAGCCGCAAGCAAGAATCTTCTGTTGCGCTTATGAGCCTTGTGACTTGTGTAGTTGGATGACGACGGGAAGATGAGGCCAAGGTGATGCCAGAGATTTTGGTATGCGTGTTATGCGCCTTCAAATCTTCTGCGTCGGTTTGGGAGCTGACAGCTGCTGAAGCGAGCAAGAACAGAGAGGTGAGCGGAGACTGCCTCTGCGTGATCGACGCTAGCTTTCTGCGGGCGAGTGTGCTTACCTGCTTGCCGCTGTTGGTGATGAGTTGTTGTGTGATGGAGAGATCCTTGAACCGGTCAAGGAGAGCTGCGTCTGGTGGGGTAGATGGTGATCGAATGTATGCCCGGAGAAGAGTCGATTGGATTTTGGGGACCTGGGGAAACGGAACTAGGAAGCGCAAGAGAGGGGAAAGGGAAGCGGAGATCGTCGTCGTCGTCGGGCAGGGAAGAGGGGACAGCGGAGAGAGAGATGGTGGTGAGCGGCTGCAGTAATATTTTATGGAGACTGGGGAGGAGGTCAACTGAACTGCATTTAACCAGGGAAAGTCTCGTATGTACTCAGTCACGATTCACGGCAGCATCACGCATCACGCACTACTTGAAGAGGGACGCTGAGCTGGGGGACGATGTTGTCGCACTCCCGAACTTGGCGCCGACCTCAATTTCTGAACTGAGACGGACGCTGATCCCGCCCCCAAGCCTTCTCCCTGCAGCAGGAACCGCGGCGCACTTCACTCGCTCTCTGCTGCCGAGAAAGAAAGGAGACACAAATTCAGCCAGCGGGACAACAAAAGTCAAGGTCACGTGATAGCCCCTAAAACATCACCAGCAATTTTGCATCACTCGGCCGAGAGAAATCTAGGCACACGTTCAGGCACTGCGCCAGTCAAAAAGTTCCCTTATGGCGATCCGCGTCGATCTCTGAATTCCATCACCACCTGGGGATTTCTGTCCCTCACCCCAAAATCCAAATCAGTCCCCCCTCCCGAATCCCCCACCCGATCGCCTCAACGCGTAACCTCAGACTCCACACGCGCGCGACTGTGAGTCCAACACCACCGCGACCTTTCGCTTGCCCGTCGCGTCAACAACACGACTGACATCTCGACACGTCACAGTTGGAAAGCGCGTCTCCCGCGAGGAAAGCATTCAGGCAGTCCTCTGGGTACGCGATTCCCCCCAGAAACCCATCTTGACGCGCGAGAAAGACGCGTCTGATCCCCCCCGCTTCAGCAATCCCACCGCGCCTCGCCCGTCTCAGCAATGCCACCCCGCAAGAACATACGAGGCAGGGTCAGATCCGGTATCGCGTCTGGATCATCCAGCGGCAGTCCTTTGGCATTGGCCGGACACAAGGCAGGCACGCGCGCAGCCACGGCAGCAGCAGCCTCCACACCATCGCGCAGGACCGCCATCTCGAAGACAGCAGCCGCACGAACCATAGCAACTGCATCCAAAGCGACCGCAACACCAACACCAACACCAGCACCAGTGGCTGGTCCTTCCTCAAGCGTCATGCCATCACCTGCGCAGCCAGCACCACCAGCTCCCGCGCCGGCATCCACGGCGAACACAGCCGTGGTGCCCGCTTCTCCCCTTGGCGATGCGACCCCGCCCTCGGCCTCAGCACGCATATCAGCAGGAGCCTTCGCCATCGCAAACGCCGCCGCAGAAGCCGCTGCTCGTCGTGATTCAAGCCCATCGACATCGGCAGCCATCTCCTCCCCCTTCAATGCTGTCCGCGCAAGCCCCCTTCAGCTTGCTGCCCTCAATCGCGCCCAGGCCGCTTCCGAGCTCACAAGTATGCAGGCGCGCACGAAGGAGACCATCGAGCGCATTCTCGACTACAAGATCGATAGCATGGTACCTCAGATCCAAGAGCGCATTCGAAAGGGTATCATGCCCGGCCTCATGCAGAAGGTCACTGATGCTGTCACGGATCGATTCGAGCAATTTGCTCAAGAGGTGTGTATCTGATGCTAAGTCTTGTGCTCAAATGGGATGCATATACTGAAGCGCATACACTTCTTCATAATTTTCAAGTATGCTCGGGTGAAGAGCTCCCTCACCCGTGTCAGTGCAACACCGGCACCCGCGTCCAGACCGCCCGGTACAGCTGGAGGAAGTGACACTCCCAATGCGAAGGAATCGACTTCGACTGCACAAACTGGAGCTGTGCCCTCTCCTTCCCCTGCGGCTCCTGCTCCTGCACCTGCGCAGAGCACATCTCTCGTCGTCGCTAACAAGACACCTGCGCAGTCGTCGCCTGCTCCAGCTCAGAAGGCTCCTGTCGCCAGTACCAGCACCGCCGTGTCTACACCGGTCCAGACTCGTGTCCTAGCTCCAATCCCTGCAACGACTCCACTCCAAGCATCTACCAGTGCTGGGGGAGCATCTAACGTGCTTGCTGCCCTCCCGCCCATACCAGAGAAGTCGGCCCCTGTACAGGATCGAATCGACGCTCTGGAAAAGCGCGACGTATCGCTCGTCCACGCTCTCAAGTCGCTCGATGCTCAGCTCCGAGGCGTCAGCGCGCAGGTCGAGCATCTGGTGCGATGGAAGAAGCTGATTGAGCAGCACGCTCTCCGTGCCGAGCAGGCTCCGAAGAAAGCGCCCGTCCCTGCGCCGGTCATGTATCGCCCTCAGCCTGTACAGCCGCAGCAGCTTCAGCAACTTCAGCAACAGGCAGTGGCAGGGCCTTCCTCATCCACGCCCGTTCGCGGACGGAAGCGCAAGTCGACAGTGGCCGCTGAACCTCCTGCTGATGTGAGCACGATACCGGACACCACTGCGGGAACGCCGGCGAAGAAGGCCAAGACCAGTGCCGACAATTCGGCAGATGCCAGTCGTGCCAATCAGCCCGATCGGGATGTCCAGTCTGCTTTCCTGGAGATACTCCGTTCCGAAATGGGTCTGACTGATCGCAAATGGCCTCCTTACCCTGGGAACGACGTGCCCGAAGCAAGTTGGCCTCGCTTCGAACCGACAGTGGAACAGCTTGCAGCGTGGAATGCACTCTCAGCCGACCGGAGACCGCCCCGTGGGACAATTGGCACGCGTAAGGTCCGACTCGACTGGAACTTACCTCCTACGAATCCGAGTATTGCTGAGTACCTCACTAAGGTGCGCGATCGGATCTTGGCCTCACCGGACAAGTACAACATTCCTAATGATCCAGTGCGGCGGAATCCGGATGTGGCGTTGAATGCGATCAGACGATCCTTCTTCGAGGTGCGGCGGCACGGGAAGCAGGCTAATGCTGTCGCTAAGGCTGCTAACCCGACTGCTGCGACAACTGCTACACCTGCTTCTGCGGCTCCGGTTGCGTCTACCGCGCCTGCAGCGGCGCCTGCGACCGCCGCTGCAAGTGCAGGTCCTTCTACGGCTGCTCCATCCGCGGCGCCCACGACGACGAACGCCAAGGGGAAAGGAAAGGAGAAGGCGGATGGAACGAAGGTGGGTCGGAAGTACACCAGGAAAGCAACTGTCAACGCTGATGCGACCCCGGCAGCCACGGCCGATGCATCAAGTTCAACAGCTGCCGCTACTCAAACGGCTGGAGCTACTGCAGAGAAGACGCCCAAGGAGATTGAGAAGGAGCGAGCTCGGGCTTTGTATAACATCAAACAACGTCGAGTCGCCCGTCGGAAGGGCCGTCGACAACAGCGCGAGAATGAGCTGAAGAAGCGCAAAGGCTGGGGAGGGACGGACATTGAAACTGCGACTGCTTTGGAAGCCGTCAGTGAGGACGAGACGGACGAAGAGCAAGAAGCTGCTGAGGAGGAGGCTGCTGCGAAGGATGAGGGAGAGGGTGGGAAGAAGCGTAAGCCGCAGAGTACGACCGCCCGTGCTGTCGTTCCCGAGTGGAGATCTAAGGAATTGGCCCTCGTCATCGCCGATCTCGAGAAGACGATCAAACGCTCACGCTCGATCCTGCCGCCTCTCGGTCTGACGCCCGTGACCACTGCTTTACCGTCGACATTGCGAAGATGGCAAGTCAGCGAGAAGTTCGCAGAGGAGCACCCTGATTTGGTGAAGAATGTCGGGTTGAATGCTGGGCCTTTTATGGGACAGCCTTCGAATGGGTCGCCGACGGTTGCGAAGAGTGCGACTTGCTGGGGTACTCCGCTTGTGTTGAACTTTTCAGGAACGGGGGCACCGACGATTGTTATGGGTGGTAGTGCTTCTGGGTCTGGGAAGGGAGGTGGTGCGAGTGGCAGTGGTGCTGGACAAGGTGGCTCTGGAGCTGCGGGTGGCGGTGGAGGAGGGCCGGCAGCAGGGACAACTGCTGCGTCGCGCTCGAAGGGTGCTACGGGAGCTGGTATTGCGGGTGGAGCTGGCGGCTCAGTTGCTGCATCGGGAGTTTCACGGGTCGCGGCGGCGGGTACCACTACGACTGCCACTGCCGAGTCGTCACCTTATGCTTCTGCCAATACTGCCTCCACGCTCGACGGTGGCGACACAGGCAACAACAACAATCATTCGAATGGAGGGTACTCGACTTTGCGGGCCGCTTCGGCGTGGCCTACGATGGGTCAGACTGTCTCGAACAACCACTCCTCTCTGCCGGATGGATTCGGAAACACGGGTTATGGAGCTGGTTCGGGTGGTGGCGACACTCCTGATCAGACGGCGCGGAATGACTTCCCTTCGCGCGCTTCCAGTGCAGCTGAAACGGCTTCTGCGTATCAGACTCATCAGCAAACTGCGACGCACAGCGGCTACAACAGCGCTGCGCAGGGTCATGATGGGATAAGTTGGTATCAGCCCTCGACTTCGGCTTCGACAGCTTCCCAGACGCAGGCGCATCAGCAACAGCAACAACAGCAGCAACAACAACAACACGCCTCTCAACGGACTGGTTACCTGTCTCTGACGCCTTCGCCGCAGATGCGGGGTAATGCTGCGGCGGCTGCGGCTGCAGCTGTGGTGGGTGGCGGTACGACTGCGACGTCTGGCAGCGGCATGGACGACTATGCGGCAGCAGGGACCCATTCGAGGAGCAGTAGCAACTTACGGTCCAGCAATGTCGCTGCTGACCACACTCACACCCATGCTCATAGTGGAGGCAGTGTTGGCGGGTTTGGAACCCAAGTAGCGGCTGTGCGGTCGGGAAGCGGGAACAACGAGTACGCTTCGTCAAGCTCTTCTTCGAGTTCGTCTCACCGTCCTAGCTACTCTGCTGCCGGGTCTGCTGCCGGGCTGCATGCGCTTTCCGGGTACGGTGCTTCGGCTGCGAATGCGAATGCGGCGCGGACGGTAGCTGCTCAGCAGGAGCAACAACGGCATTACCAGCAGCAGCAACAGCAGCAAGCTGCTTCGAACACGGGTGCGAGCTCGTACTGGAATGCTTTTGGGCAGCCGGGATATGGTACTGCCGCTGCACAGCAGCAGCAACAGCAGCAGCAGCAACAACAACAGCAACAGCATCATCAGCAGTCACAGCACTCCTCGACGTCGAACTCGAACCTTCGGTCGTCCTTTGGCTGGGGATTCTCCTCGCACGGCTGATTACACCCCGGCCCATCAATTCTTCTCGCTTCAAGATTGGCTCTCCCAAAGGCTACCTGGTGTTCCCATTCATTCTACGTTCCGACCTCCTCATAGTCACGTCCTCCCTTCCCTTTCCCTTCGAATGGTTTCCGTTGTTCCTCCTATACCTACGCAAACCAAGGTCCACGCGGTTCAACCTCGTCGGGCGTCGAGATCCCTCTTTTACTTCTCTGACCTCGCCCCTCAAATCTGATCTGTGTCCCGCAGCTTGTTGGGCTCATTACTCATTGCCCACATAAATCTGAACTCGTGACTGCTACGCAGTTCTGCTGAGCTGCGGCTGACGGCGACTTCCCTCCTTCTCCGTCCCCGTCGTCGAGGTTAAGCGTCAAAAGGCAAGCGTATAAGCGAAAGGTTGCTCCCCCGCAACGAGTCGATAGACTTCCATGCTACCGGCTTTCAGTAGCACAGGCTGCGCGCTATGGACGGCCTGCTGAGATGGTGCACAGCAGTGGGCAGAGCGCGGGCTTTCATCACCGACGACGCGCCTTTTGCGAGATGCGCGACCACAAGATCCTGGGATGCTGCCAGCATGCTTCAAAACGATGAACGAGCAGGCGGGCAAAGCTCTCTCCATTCACTCGGCCGCTAGGCGCCTTAGCTTCGTTACCTTAGCTGCCATACCTCCTAGCGTGAGGCACAACCACAAGGTCGGAGAGTCAAGCGTCAAGCAGGCTCGAGCGCGAGCGAGTACGATCTTGCAGCATCGTCTGCCCCGCTCCCCCGCTCTGTAGTCGAAGTGAAGCACTGGGTCCATCAAATTTAAGGTAGGGAAAGACAGAGGTAGGTTACTAGGTTCTTTTCATTGATTGCGAAGACATCACTATATAGTGGCGGCACGGTCCTTCCGTCTCCAGCTTCTTTGCTTCTTCCCCTACCTCCCAGTGCAGAAAGTTGACCTTTTGCCTTTTCAGTCACGCACTCGCAACTTCACACTTGACGGCCTCCTACTTACGACCTTTTACTCTGCTGTTTCCATGCTACCCCGTCTGTGTTTCCTACTCCAGGTCTGCGCGTTAGCGTCTTGTGTCTTGGGCACTCCGACTCCTCATGTCCCTCTTCCATGCGGGTCTTCCGGGCCTCCAGGACGCTGCAACCCTCATCCTGGTCCAAAAGGGCCCCCAATCCACCCACCAGGACTGCCGAAGAGGCTCCTCGAATGGTTGGTGCGACGTCCAGTCCTTCGCGATGACCTCCCCCCTGCAAGCAACATTTCTAGTCCATCCGTAAACTTCACCGACCCTCGCATCGACATCAAGCAGGGCTCAGTCATCGGCTACACCGAATGTGTAGACGACGTCGCCATCAGTTCCTTCCTCGGAATTCCCTACGCCCAGCCTACGACCGGCCAGAAGCGATTCACGAAGCCTGAACCTGTACCGGAGGGCAACGATGTCATTGAGGCGAAAGCGTATGGTCACATCTGTTGGCAGGTCGTGGCCAAGAATTATCCGCAGGAGATGATGGACGAAGACTGCCTCACTATCAATGTCATGGCTCCTGCCGATGCACATCTCAGGAAGAAGAAGCTCCCGGTCATGGTTTGGCATCACGGGTCAGTAGACATGCGAAAGACATGGGAACACTTTGCAGAAACTGATTATATGATTCATGTCCCTCTTACAGTGGCGGCTTCACCACAGGAGCTAGCACGTATCACAATGGAAGCCGTCTTGTTGCTGAATCGGTCAAGCTCGGAGCTCCCGCAATCTGGGTGAACTTCAACTACAGAATCAACGCGTGAGTTCTGCCGTTATTGCACTTGGCCTTCCCTGATGATCGGACATCTGACCGACGGCCTGGCCTCAACAGCTTCGGTTTCCTCTCCTCAAGTCAGATGCTTGCCGCCGCTCAACGAGGTGAAGCTGGGCTGAATCTCGGATTGTATGATGCACGGCTGGCTCTGCGATGGTGAGTCTTCATCTTGAGTTGACATCACGAAGATAAGCTGACCGTCCTCTTGTCCCAAACACCAGGGTTCAAGAAAACATCTGCAAATTTGGAGGCGATCCTCAACGAGTATGTTTTGTTTCGCCGCGGTATTGCTGCCAGTACATGGTATTGCCTGACAACCTTCCTCTTCCTTCAGGTGATGATCTTCGGTCAGTCAGCAGGAGCATATGCCGTTGCTTCTCAGCTTCTTGCAAATGGCGGCGACAAAGAGGGTCTCTTTCAGGTGCGTTGAATAATCCTGAATGTGTAGTCTTGGCCCGTGTAGCTGATAATCGTCACCGCCACAGTCCGCCATCATGCATTCGGGCTCCCCTGGCGCCGGTAGTGCACTTTCACCGACTCATCCCAGGATTGAAGCCACATTCAAGAATCTCACCCAAATGTGGGTCTCTTTCTTGGGCCCGAACCTTTGCACTTCCGTATACTGAACTCCATTCTGCTCACAGGGTCAACTGTCCTGATGATGAAACGTCGCTACAATGCCTGCGAGAAACAGACCAAGCCCTTCTGGGCAACGTCAGTGCGATCATTGCTCAAAATTTTAACGACTATCCCCTTTTGGGCTACTGGCCATGGCAGCCAGTCCAGGACGCGGCGGTGGACGGCTACTGGTTCAGTGAGCAGCCCACCAACCTCGTGAAGGAGGGCCAATATGCTGTTGTTCCCATGATCACGGGCGACTGTGCGGACGAAGGAACTTTCTTTGCTGCCCACGACCTTCAGAATGCTTCAGCCTTCGATGAGTGGTTCCGCCGAATCGCTCTTGCCGACGTCAGCACGGATCCTGAGCAACAGAGTCGCGTGGACGGACTACTGGAACGTCTCTACGAGCTCGTCCCTGACGATGTCACTCAAGGTTCTCCCTACTTCAACGCCCCCACCAACGTCAGTAAAGGAATCACCAACGTTTCTGACCCGTTCTACCAACCGGAGACAAATCAATACAAGCGTGCGGCGAGGATGTTCTCAACCTGGCGATACGAAGCTGCTCGTAGGAAATTCTTGCGACTTTTTGTCGATGCACATCCAGGTACACCAGCTTGGACATATCGATTTGCTCAACTCGATCTCCAAATCAACGCAGCCATTGGAACGGCACACGGATCGGAAATTGTCTATGTGGGTGATCTGAGTGATGAGCGAAGAGATCCAAAGGACGAAATACTGATCACTATCCCCTGTCTACGCAGATCCTTGGAAACACATCGACGATCAACTCCAAGGGCCTCTATACCCCACTATCAAAATTGATGCAAAGAGCATGGATCTCCTTTGCCAACTACCACGACCCGACCGCGCTTGGACAGATCGACTGGCCACAATATACGGAGTCGGGACGTGAGATGATTCAGTTTAAGGGTCTGAACGTGACGCTAATTCGGGACGACTATCAAGAGGAAGCACTTGCCTTCATGAAGAGCGACGAGATGTCTTCCATCCTCAGCTCATAGGGGACGTCGGAATCTCGCGACATTTTTAGCAAAGGGACTCTCACAAGGCGGGCTACTCGTGCGACGGCGCTGTTCAATCTTGTGTACATACTATACGCTCCTCTCACGTCTGATGTTCTGAAATCTGAAGGCCATGGAACGTTTCGAGGAGGAACGACGTCTTCGGACGGATCCGGTTATGAAAAACGTACCGAGGCCGAGGATTGTTTGTGTCGGGAAGCATGCCCGCAGCGATGAGCACGTCCTCCAAGCTCCAAGGTAGAATAGCTGCTTCAACGTCCTTCTGCCCTCCGTAGCCTCTCCGATCGGCGTTCCCTCGACATGTCTGACTCAAAGGTGAAGCCCAAGCTCCAGGTGCCGCAGTCTTGTGTAGTGTCGCTGCGGAGAGCTGACCTTTCTTCGGTGATGACGAGCAGGCCACATATTCGCGTGAGATCTACGTTTCCAACCTGCGCGGTGTAGAGACTTTCCCGACATCGCTCAAGACTATCGAAGAGCTGGGCAAGAAGAATGTGCCCAAGCCAGCATGGGACTACGTTGCTGGGTCCGCCTCGACCGAGGCGACCTATGATTCCAACCGACGTGCGCTTGACAACTGGCAACTCGTACCCCGCATGCTGACCGCAGCAGCGACGGACGAGTTTGACATGACGGTGCGCTTGCCTGCGCTAGGTCCCGCCACGGACGAGGCGGCGGCGGAAGCGGGTGAAGGACAGAGTCATGCCATGGGCAAACTGTTCCCTACGCCGCTTGTGCTGTGTCCCATCGGCGTGCTTCGCCAGCTGCACGAGGACAAGGACCTCGCCGTCGCACGTGCGGCAAGTGAGCTCAACATTCCTTACAGTGAGTTGAAAGCGTTTCCATTTGCATCTATGTGGACCTTTGGAGCGCTGACGATGTCTTCCGTGCTCTTTGGTAGCCATGAGCAGTGCAAGCTCAACACCATGCGAAGAGATTGCCGAGGCGGCGGAGTGGGATCCGAAAGACACGCCCGGAAAAGAAGCTTGGTTCCAGCTCTACTGGCCGAGCGACGATGAGGTCACCGCTTCTATTCTTTCGCGAGCGAAGAAGAGCGGCTTCACGACCCTGGTGATCACGCTCGACACCTGGGCCTTGGGGTGGAGGCCCCGCGACCTCGACAACAAAGGATACAACCCTTTCCTTCACGGCGAGGGCGTAGCCAACGTCTTTTCGGATCCTGTCTTCGTTCAAAAGTACTGCGAAGGGAAGTCTCCTTTGTCGAAGGACGCTACGCAAGAAGACATCGGACAGGCGGCTATCCAAGCCATCGGTCTGATCACACCAGGCTACTCTCGAGGTTGGGAGGACCTTAAGATTGCCCGGAAGCTTTGGGGCGACGGGCCCATTGTGCTCAAGGGTATTCAGACGCCATCGGACGCGCTGAGGGCGATTCAATACGGGATGGAGGGGATCTGGGTCAGTAACCACGGCGGGCGGCAGGTTGACGGCGCCATTGGATCTTTGCAGGCGCTTCGCTCCATCGTACAGGTCGCTCATGCTGCTGCTAGCACAAGTGGGAAAGCGGAGGGACGCAAGCGGCCAGCCGTCATCTTCGATTCCGGCATTCGGACAGGAGCTGGTTCGTATTTTGCCCATGATTTGTCCTATTCGGAGCTTTTGACTGAACGTCTTTCCTTGTCATTCTGGTTCTTACACACACAGACATCATGAAAGCACTTGGTATGTAGAATTCGTCGGTTGACCATGGACTTTCCTCAACTCAAGCAAGTACTGACCTTTCTCCTCCACGCAGCTCTGGGCGCAGATCTCGTCGGCATCGGGCGGCCCTACGCGTATGGCCTTGCCGCGCATGGACAAGAGGGCGTCGATGCTGTCCTGCGGAGTCTACTGGCAGATCTCGAGCTCAATGCGGCTCTAGCTGGCTGCAAGAGCGTTCAAGAGATTCGGCAGCGTGGGACCGGCGCTACGGGGCTGGAACCCGTTGTGGTACGCACTGGGTCGGAGTTGAAGCTCTAACCGTGCTGTCTTCACGAGACTGTACTAGGGTCCCTTCCTGACTCAAAACTTGCAACTAGGTACGATGTTGTACATACGACACTGTCACTGATCAGAAATACTTTGCGCCTCAGAGAAAGCAACAAGCATGCAAGACAGGAAGGCGCGGAATTCCCCATATCCTCACTCCTCACGCCTCACGCGACTTCAACCGGTTTCCGTTTCTTGATCTGCACTCTGCCCAGTTAGCGCCACCGCGTCGTACTGCTTCTGCTGGGTCGTGTCTCGTGACAAGGCCTCATCCACTTGAAGCGAAGTTCCAAGCTTGAAGGCGATGGGCGGCCAGGCTTTGTGTCACATGTTGTCGGTGAGGTCGTGCGTCGACGCCCCGCGCTGACTTGGCTTCTCCTGTCACTACTGGCGCCACAGGGGGCACGATGAGTCAGGAGGATGTCTGAACGGGAGCAAGTAGGCCCCAGTACCTCAGTACATGATGGTACTGTCAGACGTCCAGGTGTCCAACTGACACTTCCGGCTTCCTTTTCGAGGTTGCCGCAATCAAGAAACGGGTTACGTACGGGTGGCCGCAATCGATTTCGCGCTAAAACGCCCAATTTTGGTGGCGCATCGCACAGGCGATCGGTGTGGGCTGTGGGCGTCCATCCGATGCAACCTTCTTATTCCATGTCGCAACTTCCCAAGCTTCCGACAACCATGGACTGACTGACTGACTGACTGACTGGCTGACGATAGCCTGAAGCATCAGCATGAAGCACGAAGCACTCTTCGTCTTGTCACTTTTACCTCGACCCGTCCGAATTGCGTATAAGAGCTGACCCTTCCATCGCTGATTCCTTCTCTTTTCCTTTCCTCACCAGCTTCACACACAGCATTCCAACCACTCTTCTACCTTCTACACTACAGATACAGACTACTCTTCTCTCAACTTCTCACCAAAACGTACGTCTTCTCCCTTCCTTTTTCCTTCCCACCTACCTCCCACTGACTTCCCCCTTTCTATCCTCCTCTCTGACGCCTGCAGCCAATCCACCTTACCTAACAATGCGTTCCATCATCTCCACCACCGCTATGCTTGTCTCCGTCCTGGCGTCGACCTCGCTGGCCCTTCCCCAACCCCAACGACCAAACAAGTTCGAAGACGGATCAATCGGTAGGAGGTCCGACTTCATCGTAAATGGCAACACCGGCACAATCTACGGTAACGGTAACGACGCACCGTTGACCACCGCAAAGAGCACGACCAAGTACGTGAACGGAGGCCTCACCACCGTTATCGGACCCGGCTTCACAGCCGTCAGCGGCAATGGCGGAAGCGGTCCCTTGGTCCCTCTCATCCTCACTACCAGAGTAACCTCCGGTGTTGCGACGGTCTTTGGACCTGGCGTCTTCACGGTTCTCCCAACTGCCACCGCGGCTGCGCAGGACCCTACGGAGACGGACACCGCAGATGACGCTGACGCCACCGAGACGGACACGGACACGGACACCGATGTCGCGCCTCAGACTACGCCAGCACCTACTTCCACGCCTTCATCTACACCTTCTTCCAGCCCTTCCACTGGTGCTGCTGCTCCGGGTGTCTACGGCGCTTCGGGCGTCGCACTTGTTGCAGGGGCCGTCGCTCTCGGTGCCGCCCTGGTCGCCATGTGACGCGCCTCTCCTATTTACCATCTCTCTTCGGCCTGGCCAACACGCTCTGACTCATCCCAAAAGAACAATCACTCGCTCAGTTACCCGGCTCCATCATTTTATTTTTCTCCTTCCCTTCAGCCTTCTCGCGTCCTCTGGACCTGCTTTTGCAATCGCATCTTCTCTTCTATTCTTCTCCATTCCTCGTGTTTGGCAACTCAGATTAGGGATTCGATATATGGAGCGTGACGGATCTCCCGGCCATAGCAAAGCAAGGATAATGCACAACTAAAAGAAGTAGAGACGTGCAAGTACCGGTGTTCATCCCCGTCAATCCTTCTTGTGCATGCCTGCTCATGCTTCGCCTCAAAGTTTTCCTGAGCCTCCGCAAGCTGTGAGTCAGAAGGGATATTCTCAGGGAACATTTCCGAGTTTCTGAGCTTCAGAAGAAAGACTGGGACGGAGCACAGCAGCAATAACGCCCTGTCCGCGCCTTGGGACGGAAGAGAAGACATAGACGGGCGGTAGTAGAATCCTGTAGTGTGAGGCTGCCGTGCATTCCTATCATATTGAAGAATGAAAGATGATCGGAACTCTCGTAAGCAGCAGAAGACAGTGGTCTCCCCGACGCTGGCCCATAAAAATACATCTGCGGTCCTCGTACCCCGAGACTTAGATAGTCCCTCTGGAGCGATCGTTCTGAGCCTCTGCGTGCTGGGCGCGGAGGGCTGCCAGTCGTTCCTCCGCTCGTTGTTCGGCGGCTTGCTCGGACATCGCAACATCATTCTGTTGCTTTTGGTGCGCGATGGTCGTTGCATCATGGCAATGCCTCATCCACTTCACATGCACTGCAGATTGGAAAAAGAGTATCAGTTCTCGGACGCTCGAGGCTCTCCATCGTCGGTGCGCAAAAGGAGGACGACTCACTGAACAGAGCGAAGATGGCGAGCGGAGTAGAGGCGCCCCATCCGATCGCATACGGAATTCGTCGGTCGGGATCGAAATACGGTGGATCATAGTAGGTATCTTCCAGTGGTATAACGAACACCATCGCAAAGGCACCAAGCGCAAGCCGTGCAGCAATGAGCAAGCCCAAGGCGATATGTGCAGCTGGCAGAAGTATCCGTTCCATTGTGAGAGGCAATCTGTCGAACGGCCGCTGCCAGTATACCCTCTGAACGAGATAGAGCACGAGCAAGAGTGTCTCCACCAAGGCCCAAGCGAGCATGACGACGCCCAGTGCAATCACTCCGCCTGGTCGTCTTCCGCGGTTAGAGTACCTCAATTGTCGAGGCGTTGATGGTTGCGGCGCCGGTAGGAGCGACCATATGGCCAACCACAGAGCGGTCCCGATTGCAAGGATTGTTGCAAAGACGTTCAAGGACCAGATGCTGACCTTCCTTTCTGTCGGCACGACCATGTTGCTTGGACAACGCTTTGGGAGGCCGATAGTCAAGAGTCAGGACGTAGTCGTTCAAGGTGCGCTGCGCCGGGTATAACCGTGGACAGATAGAAGCGCGACAATTTCAAGGCATGCGGGGATCGTGTCGAATTCAGGGCTCCGTCCGACGGCGACGGACTCCAGCTTGAACGGTTGGCGGCGAGCTGTCGTCCTGAATTGGTGGAAGGAAGGGCAGCCTTTATATGTTTTGCGAAAGACTGCCTGCAGCTGGTTGTCTGATCGAGAAACGTTTCGATCGAGATCAGAATTCAGGGTGTGTGTGGAAAATGAAAGGTACAGTACGGGGCTTACCTGCACAGCTTTCCGATTCGATCCACTGCATGCTGCCTTGTATGCCTTCTTGGGTTGCTTCCGGCTCGTGGTCTAACCACGCAGTGCAGCAACCTGGCAGGCTGGCAGCGATGAAAGGGACGTGCGGATTGCGGAGGATGGCGCCTGTCGTGACTTACCACTGTAGTAGTGCCGGTACACAAACAAAGATGCTGTAAGCGAGGTTTCAGATATATCGTACCTGGGAAGGGCGCAGCAAACTCAAAAGAAGGCCAGTGTCAACAAAAAGGCCGTACAGATTTTCGCTCATCAGCGCTCGAGGGAGCTCCATTCATGAGCACCTCGCGATCTTGATTCGACCAGTCAACATGTAGTCCGAGGGCACGACGTTACGTGGGTCATTGTTTACCGTTCGTCCGCTGCATGGTAAAAGCAATGATCGCAAGGTATTATGATTAGGTGCCTATGTTCTCGGCGTTGTGAGAGTGCTGGCTGGACATGAGGGTCCACGCGAAGTCCATCAGAGCTTTGACTTCTTTGAAGCATTCTTGGAAGCAAGCAGTCGACCGATACTCAGCAGAGGTAAAGAGCCCGCCTTCGTCTGAGATGTATCTTCGGCGACTGCGATGGCTCGGAGGGCTGGTAAGTTGGCCGCCGCGACGCTCTCTGCCTCCTCGACAGTGTGAACGTGAGCGATCGACGCAGACTGAGTGCTGATGAGGTGCTGCAGCTGCTGGATTTGGCCGTTCGCCTCAGAGACACGCGGCAGGACGAGCAGGCTTGTACTGTTGACGAGTGATGCAAGCACCTGTCCGAACAATCTGTGGAAACGACAATTGCTGTCAGTGGACGATTCCTGTAATGAGTTCGTCTCACACTCACCCTTCTGGGGACGACCAGGACAAGCTGCTCAGCCATGGTGACGGATGTCCAGACGCAGTAGTGAGAGCCGAATGCGACGTGATTGCCCGCACAACCTCGACCGCAGCATCATGAGTCCAAGTCCTCCAGTCTCCGCTCACAGATGTGATGAAAGCAACAGAGTCCGACGCCGGTGCGCTCAGCTGAGACATCTTGAAGGGCAAGCGAGGACTACCTCGCAAGGCCATCGACTCGACCTGATCAAACTCCTGGTTGCCCGCATGCTTGTGTCCAGGCGGCGGGAGGAGCAGTACCGTCCAGTCTTGAGAGTCTGCGCGGTACACAGTTGCAGGGGCCGTAGGTACGCGAAGGATGAACGACGTCCCGTAGTAGTCCGCATCAGTGTTGACAGTCCAGATCCTCCGATTCTTGTAAGGCGCCAGTTCAGAAGGATGCAACCGAGTTGCAATGGTCAGGCGATGCTCTTGGACGAGGTCGTTTGCCCATCGCTTTGAAGGGTCGTCGCCGGACGAAGATAAGATCTGGTCCAGTGCAGCACCGATCGAATCTTCTCCTGATTCACCGGTCGACGTGAAGATGACCTGTGGCCGACTTTTCCGCAACAGGTTGGCCAGATCGTCCGTGGAAAGTCCAGGTTCCGCCAAAGCAACTGTAGCGCAGACGGTCAGAGCTCCGAGTAGGAGCGGTACGAATGGGAGACAGTTGGGCAGGTGCAAAAGTACCGTATTCTCGGCATTTCGACCGCGCAATAGGCCGCCGTCGTGCAAGCTTCGTGCCACCCTGAGCGCGTCGAGATGCAGACGAGCTCTTGACACAGTCGCGGCTGTTCGTGCGTCCAAGAGCGAAGCTTGCCAGCCGTTCTGCGCCGTTTGAGAGCCGTACAAAGAAGTTATGAGTGACATCGTCCTGTCCAAGCGGGAGGGCGGTGCGTAGAAAATAGCACAGAAAGGGTCAACAGAGTGCCTTGGCTACGCGATCAAAGATGGGTCAGGACAGTCGTCTGAGGAGATCTGGTGGTGGTCCTGCAAGGAGATCTGCTGATGTTAGAAGCGTAGACTGGCCGCACCGGTTACCTCGGTCTCATATGTACGCTGCACTGTGTCCACGTTTTCGAAGTCACCGATTTTGGCCGGGAAAAGAACAATCGAGTCAGATATGGAAATACCGACCGTGAACCGACCTTCTGACCGAGGCTGGAGAGTCGTAGAATGGAGATGGAGAGGTTGGAACCGTGATCGTTTGGCAAGAAACCCATTCAACGATGTTGGCCAGTGAGCACCGCAACGATTCTACTACACAGTGCCGTCAATTCACCCTGTTTCCCTTCCCTCACCGCCCGCAGCCGTATTTGAGGGCTGAACAGTGCTCGGAGCGCAGGCGCTGTGACAACAATAACGCTCTCCGGACAGGTGTCTGCCAAGAGGAGCATGGCGAGGATATCGAGGTAGAGACACCATCTCATCTTGGCCTCTGCGCCAAATGCGTGTGAAGATCCCAAGTTGGTAGGCGATTCTGGCGAGGGAGGCGGGTAGTGCGTTAATTGGCGGAGGAGCCAGATGATGGGACCGGGTAGAGTGTAGCTTAGCAAGTCTTGTAGGAAGTAGGTCAAAGCGCCTCTGAGCGTGTCAAGATCGACTATCCCGGTCGCGCAGGCAGCAATAGACTGAGAGAAGAGTGTTGGTGCAAGCTTGAGCATTGTCCTTGGCGGAGAATCTCTGAAACACAAAGAAATTGTCAGCGCTCTGATGACCCCTTCGTCAAGTAAGAAGAGGACTGCTCTCACCGAGATAGTTCATCCGAAATGCCTTCAGAATCAAAGAGAGCGGTGACCCATCGTCCGATCAGATCCCGCTCGTTCTCGTTGAGTTGATTTAGTTGGTAGCTGAGCGACCTGACGCGGAGATACTCTTCAAGCATGGGAATCGGAGTTGGCGACTCCTTGGTCTTCAAAGACTGAAGTTGCGGTCAGCTTAAGCCAAACGAAGGGATGACGGGAGCCTGTGGTCTTACCTGTTGTCTCTGAACCAGAGCCTGGGCAAAGAAGAGGTGTGAAGCAAGGATGGAAACATCATCGGCTGCATGATTGGACATAAATCAGCACAATCTGTTGCTGTCGAAGGGAAAGGCTTTGTAAAGTACTCACCTTCCTCAGCCTGTCTTTCATCTCTTAAGAAGATGGAGACAGGGTCGAGTAGTCTCTTGCATCCGACATGATTGACGACAACGTCGAGCGCTCTCAGATTCCCCAGCAGGGCTCTGCAAAGTCTTGAAAGAGAGTCGAAATCGGCCGCATCCGACAGTGTTGATAGTCTTGAAACGATCTGACTGGCCAAAGTGGATTGTATGCCTGCGTCTTCGGCGAGGAATTCGGCCAGGACGAGATTTGGATCGTCTGATGCCAATCGTTGGGCGAAGATGCTCTGGAAACATGCAATGAGACAGAATTCAAGAGAAGTGAGAGAGAGTGAGGATGAGCACAAAATGGATGGACCCCAGTAAGAGAAGAACGTACCACTGCCTCCAACCTCTGCGTCTGCTCCATGTCTGCTTCCTTCGCTGGGATCGATACAATGAATGAAGTGTCCAGAATGCGGAAGGTGATGGACGTGCTCAAGGCGGTCGGTCCTGACACGGTACTGACTGTCACTTAGCGCGTTGGAGGTCGCGCCTTCCTCATCTTGCCCGCACAAAGGTTTCCTCGACCACGACCAACCTCATCAAGAATCATCCCGGCGAAGGCAAGGCAGGACCAGCGACAATAAGGGACGTGGAGCGCTGCGTACCGTGTGGCCAAATCTCCATTCTTTCCCTCAAGAAGCCAACCCAGCCCGAAGTACAAAAATCTCGAGCGCAGCAACTAGCAACAACAACAACACTCTTTAGCTCGCGCGCGTACTCGGCATCGCCATAGACATTCGCCAGAATCAAGATGGCCCACGATGATAACGAGGATATTCCGTGAGTCAGCCTTGAAGCGCGTGCAATCCTACCTCGCGCTGGCGGCAACCCGTGACTCACGCTCTTTAAGACCCCTGTCGCACGGCTTCTGCACAGCTCCTTTTCCAGCCCGGAGGATGAAGTCAGGTACTGGAAAAGTAAGGTCAACGACTTGCACGATACCCTTAATGAAACAGAAGCAACGCTACAAGACTTCATGGAAGGCTCCAAGGAGCTCGAAGCGGAGATGGAACGAGAAATCTCAGCGTCCAATAAGCGGCTCACCGACCTTCAGAACAAGAACGAGGCGATGCGAGCAGACGTGGATAACTGGAAGGTGCGTGTCCACCTCTTTCCGGAAAGGGGGGGAGGAGCGCGCTGCAAACGGCGAGCAAGAGATGCTGATCTCCCATCTTAAAACTTCGAACTCGCAGGGCAAATACCAGGCTTCGCTGGCTGAGCACAACAAGACGCTCGCAGATCTGAACAAGGAGCTGGAAATTCTGCGAGACTCGCATAACAGATACAAGACGAAAGTACGCGACATGGAGCTGACCAATGACGAACTGGAGAGTGCGGAGCGGTGAGTGAACCCGCCCTAACAGTAGTGAGAATGCGAGCGCAAGCTTATTCCGATGCTGATGCTTCTCTGTTCTCTCACCGCAGCATGGTCCAGTCCTCGCTGGTAGACATGGAGGGGCGCTACCACAAAGCCATCGAACGCACAGCTCTGCTGGAGGAGGAGCTCTTCACAAAGGCCACTCTGGAGGAAGAAAATCAGCGACTCAAAGATGAGATCAGGGAGCTTAACGAAGAACTATCGGTGGTGCGGAACATGACACCTTCGCACAGCCGTGCGCAGAGCCGGTCCGACGCGCCCGTTCCCGCCGAAGACATCGTCAGCGACTCCCTCGAAAGCGACTTGAACCTATCCGACCTGGTCGTCAACCGACCCATGTCTTCTGCCTCCTCCGCTTCTACGGGACAGCAGAGTGCTGGATCTGCAGCTTTGGCCGAACGAGCATTGAGTCCGAACACTACGGTGACGAGAAATCGGAATACGCCTGTTGCAGGCTCTGCACCGCGACCTTCGCATCTCAACCACTCGCGGCGGGGCAGTCGTGATTTGCGCGGGTTGACCTTGCAAGATCCATCAGGTGGCCCGTCCCGCCCTCCGATCAGCGGCTCATCCAGAGGGATCCAATCTACGCGACTTTCTCGGCCCATGGGTACGACGACCTCTGCCCGTCGGTCAGGCGTTCCTGCCACTCCAAGTGGGGGCGCTCAGCGAATGGTACAGGACATGATGGCGCGGATGAAGACGCTCGAGTCGCGAATCAACTCGGCGCGGAATCTTAGTCGATTGCCTGTCAGTACACTGGCGTCGTCGACAAGTTCGCGTTACGGTCTGAGCGATGCCCCCAGCGCGATTCCACGTCCGAGCTCTCGGTTGGGTAACAGCACAGGACCCGGTGCTGCTGCTGCGGCGGCCAACAACTACACGCCACGCGCGTCGGTTTCAAGACGGGACAGTCTAGATTCCCGACCGAGTGGAAGCGCGATTCCGATTCCTTCAGGTGGGCTCGCTCGATCAACTCTGGGTCCGCGACCGTCCTCGCGGCTTTCGAATGCAGGCCGGGATACGCCGCCGCTGCCCAATAATGGTGCCGTTTCGCCCTCGGACGAGCTCTTCTTTGCGACGGGGACCAATGGGCAGACGGTGAGCGGTGCCAGCACGGTCATTGGTGGGCATGGTCAGCTTAACCGCAAACGAAGTGGGACGGCGGGTTCTTCGCTAGGCATGAAGCCTCGGGGGAGTGGGAGTGCGCTTCCTTTACCGAGCAATGCCATGCTGAAAGCTTCGGCAGGTGCGGGAATGGCACGGATGAGTACGGGCATGATGGATCGGGAAGGGTCTGATGGGGGCCATGAGCGAGTTTCGGGTGCGGGTGGATATCCGCGTGTGGGTGGACCGCCCTCGAGCTGGATGACGAGGATCGGGGCTGGGCCGGGTCAGACGCCCGGTGGTGGTGGAGGGAGTAGCGGGGCTGGGCCGACTGCTTCTACACCGACTGGCGTCCCGGCGTCGACGCGTCCGCGGTCGAGCAGTGGGGCACGACCTGGTTCTGGAACTGCACGGCGATAAGGAGGTGGTGAGTGGTTGGCGATTAGACTCACTGATGCGGTAATGAAGTCATACCCTATACACGAAGGTCGAGTCGTGTGACACCTGAGATTGATGTGTGACACAGGAAGTGATCTACGTCCGTCCATCCAAGGCTGGACCGGCCGAAGGGACAGAAGATCGGTAGACAGCTTATACCTCTCACAGCGTACATAAGCCCAGGATTGAAGCATGTCTTTAGTAGAGTCATCGTCGGGATCGCTATCCTCCACTTCGAAGCGTCCCTGGAACTTGGAGCTTGGACCCTTCGCAGCATGCTACCATTTCGCAGAAGGCGGGCGAGAAAGAATCGTCTGGTCCACCCAAGGAGACCTGCTGGATGTGATGCTGACAAGGATATTCACCGATGACAGCATTTGGCGGCCGGCCAGGTGTCGGTGTTCTTCTTCTTCGCCTCCCCGATCGAATTTTGAGTGTCGGACGACCGAAATTCGAAGAAGCATGACGATGGCACGGGGCACGTTGTCCTGACAGACGGGGTATAAGAAGGCATCTTGTCCCACCTTTCCTTCCTGCAACCTTCCTTCTTCCTCTCCAACCACACACTTCTTGCTCTACTACATACATATCTAACGCACCACAGTAAAATACTAACATCATGCCTAAGGGATGTGAGTAATTTCTTCCTCACACGACACCCATCGTGTATGCGCGCTCTGCTTCCGTTGGTCCGTGCCCTGACCCCATTCCTTCTTCCCACACAGACGCTATTCACGACTCTTCCAAGTGGACCGACTTCAAGGTCACCGAGTTCGAGCTCAAGACCGCCGAGGCCGACGATGTCACCCTCAAGATCACCCACTGCGGTGTCTGCGGCAGTGACGTGCACACCGTCAGCGGCGGCTGGGGTCCCTTCGCGACCAAGTTCGTCATCCCCGGCCACGAGATCGTCGGAATCGTCACCGAAGTCGGCGAGAATGTCAAGGACATCAAGGTCGGCGACCGTGTTGGTGTTGGAGCCCAGGTTGGCTCGTGCTTGAACTGCCCTCCTTGCAAGCAGAAGCAGGAGCAGTACTGCATCGGTGATGGACAGAAGGGTCTTGTTGACACCTACAACGCCGTCTACTCCCACCTCAAGGAGGAGGCACAAGGAGGATACAGCACTGCCATCCGTGCTCGTGAGTTTCTGGCTGTTTCTTGACGCGTTCGGATTCGCAAGTGCTGACACACACGCGCTTTGTGTGAACGCCGCTTACAGACCAGCAATTCGTGTTCCCCATTCCTGAAGGCATCGAGTCTACGGACGCCGCGAGCATGCTCTGTGGTGGTGCCACCGTGTACTCGCCTCTCGTCCGCAACGGTGCCGGCCCCGGCAAGCGCGTTGGTGTCGTTGGTCGTGAGTACTTTCCAATTTCACGACGCGTCTTTTTTTCATGTGCTGACATGATGTTTCAACCCATGCCTTACCCCTGCAGTCGGTGGTCTTGGTCACTACGCCGTTCTCCTCGGTGCAGCGCGTGAGTTTGTGATTCAGACCTCGCACAAGCATGGACTTCCGCTGATAATCTTACTTCTTCGCAAATCACAGTCGGCGCTGAGATCGTCGTCATCTCGCACAGCTCCAACAAGAAGGATGACGCGCTCAAGATGGGTGCCAAGGAGTTCTACTCGACCGCAGAGGACGACAAGTGGGCCGAGAAGCTGCAGCAAAAGCCTCTTGACTTCATCGTCTCCACTGCCTCTTCCAACGCTGTCGACCTGCCCGAAATCCTGAGCACACTGGTGGTACACGGCAAGCTCATCTACGTCGGAATGCGTGAGTATCCTGCGTAAAGAGTGATCATTCCCTGAATCGCGTGCTGACTAGACTGTTACGTTTGTCTCCACAGCCGAGGACAGCTTCAAGTTGAAGATCCAGTCTATGGCCGGTAACGGCGCGTTCATCGGTACGCAATAGTCCTTTACATGCGCTCGCTGGCGCACGATACTGATCTCGCTTTGATTGATCCATACAGGCTCGTCGCACATCGCCAGCAAGATTGAGATCCTCGACGTGAGTTCCTCGTAATGAATGCGCTTGTCCTTGAGTAAGAACTGACAGCCCTTGCCTCTCTCGCTGATCGCTCGAACAGATGCTCAAGCTCGCCGCGGAGAAGCAGGTCAAGCCCTGGATCGAGGTCATGGACATGAAGGAGTGCTCCAAAGCTGTCGCCAACGTCGAGGCAGGCAAGGGTACGTGATTTTCCCCCTCCCCCACACGATTGCTCCGAGACGAGGCGCAATCACTGACACCTTCTTCTCTCACACAGTCCGTTACCGCCAGGTCCTTGTCCAGGATTTGGAGTCCTGATTCGAGTTCTAGATCTGTGCACGTCCGGAGTATTTCCATTCGATTATAGGCTGGTGCTCTCACGTCGAAATGAACAGTAAACGTAAAGGTGAATCCAGACGGAGGCTGTTCGGCTGACCAGGTCTGAGAAGCGCTCGCTCCTTTTATGTGCTCCGTCCAGCAGGAAGCAAGCGATTGAGATGCTTTGGAGGAGTAGGCGAATAGCGACTGAGTTGCCTTGAGAAGGGTTATGAGATGGAACAGAAGCGATCTGCAACGCGCATCGAGTCATGGCTCGCATGCTCCTGTTTGAGATGCAGATTGCATACATGCGCAGCATGCAGAGAAGCACTTCTTGCTGTTCCCCAAACTCTGGGCATTTCTGTCAACCACATCACCTCGCATTTCGCACTTTCAGAAGCCGCAACATAACGACAGCAGGCGAAGAGACGCTTTTGGGTTGGACGTGGGTTTTTATTATCTTCTTCCTCATCTCGTCTTCGCAAGTCGTAACCGCCCTTCCCGTTCCCGCTCTGCTCGTCCGTCTTCGCTTCTCCCACTCTCTCTCTCAGTCGGTTCCAATTGACCTTGGCATAAATGCTTTCTTCGATGTACAGCCGCCGCGCGATGGCGTACCGTGCATTTGGGCCTTCTGGTGGAACGCTCCGACTTGGCGGGGACGGCATCTACTTCTTATCTCTACTTGCTCCCCAACCTCTCATCGCATCTCGGATCGCTTCTTCCTCTGTCCACACGACACCCGCCTTCTCAATCGCTACCACCACCACCCGCACTACCAGCACTGCTACTGCTACACCTTCAGCTATTTATAGAACCACTGCCCGTCCCACGCTCGACTTCCACCGCCCTAATCAGTTACCCTCCTCCTCCTCCTCCTTCTCTTCCTCTGCTATCCACCACCACAGCCCTCGCGACATGTCGTCTGCTCCACCTACCCTCGCCGAACTCCTCGCTCGCAACCAAGAGTGGCAGACCAGGACGCTCGAAGTCCGACCGGACCTCTTCAAGTCATGCGCCGCTGGCCAGACTCCCAAGGTACTCTGGATCGGATGCTCGGACAGCCGACTGCCTGAGAGTGTCATTACCGACACCGATCCCGGTCAGATCTTCGTGGCGAGAAACATCGCGAACCAGTTCAACCCGGAGGATGACAATGTCATCAGTATCCTCACATACGGCGTGCAGGCACTCGGTGTGGAGCACAGTGAGTAAACAGTACTACCCTCCTCCACAACCTGTCAATGTCCAGTGCTGAAAGGAACGCTCCTGAAACTTTTTGCTTTCCGCACGTCCAGTCGTTGTTGTTGGCCACACCTTGTGCGGAGGTATGATCGCTGCTTCCGAAGCGGCAATCGCTGGTTCCAGCCCCGGTGGAGCTCTCGGGCGCTACCTTACTCCTCTCGTCAAGCTCGCCAAGAGTCTCAAGGAGAACGAAGAAGCAGCTAAGCTGGAAGACCCCGAATTGTGAGTGTAGCATGTTTTGAGTATAGCCATATTTGATGAGCAAATCGACTCACTTAACTGTTTGATTACGCGTCGTACAGCCTCCTACTGCTCACTCAAGAGTCCATCAAGCAGAGCATGCGTCACATTGCCGCAACAGAGATCATCAAGGACAACTGGGCCGGAAAGGAGTCGCCTCTGAGCGGTAAGGGTAAGTTCTGCGTATTTCGCTCGCGCCCCAAACGCGTCGATGAGTTCCGACGCGTAGAATTCGTGGAATCAGCACTGACCTCGTCTTCGCCCCCGTCCTGGCACTCTGAAATTACAGTGATGAAGAAGATCACCATCCACGGGTGAGTAACTCCCTTGTTTTCTATTGTCCATTTGATCGATCCCAGTGACTAAATGCCTTTTCCCCCTTCCACAGCTGGATCCACGACATCGCCACGGGCAAGCTCAAGGACCTCAGCCTCTCTTTGACTCCTCCTGAGGCTTAGAACCCATCTCAATTTATCTGATGCGTTTGGAGTACGGTTATCATCGTACTGCCGCCAAAGGCGCGTTTCCTGTTTACATACAATTTCTCCCTTTCTCTTTCTCTCAAGCTTGCGCGCACGCGTTCTAGAATTTCAAAGCAAAGGGCTCATGACAATTGGCCCAATTTTTCACACCCAATCCCAGTTCCTGTTTGCTTTTTTGAAGCGCGAAAGGAGCGCCTGCGCGCTGCGCTCAGCTGTTGAACAATCTTGATTGAAGCTGGTCATGACGCGCCTGGACGAGTTCTCCCAATGGCCAGGTCGTAGTCGGAGCATTCGTCAACGAGACATGTGCACCCCACGCTCCTTCATCCGGCCAGTCCCATGCCCAACCTTGGTCCGGATCGTCATCTTTCACCGGCTGGTCATACGCTCGCATCCCCTGCTGGTCGACTCCTTCACTCCCCGTCGCGGTAGCTGTGTCGAGCAGACCCGTACATGGCCGCTTGTCCTGTGCCGGTACATCATCACCTGAAGTCCCAAGCGCATAAATCCCCGCCAATGTCGAATCCACGAGTGTCCGCACATGGAAGAGAAGCATCTGATGAGCCAAGTAAGGACCGAAGACGTTCAACCTGATCGCGGTACTGAGGAGAGCGCGAGCTTGGAGGAAGAGGTGCAGATGCGCTGTTGAGCGGAGTTCGAGGCCTAGGGCGGCTGTGAAGACGCCGAAGCTGAGGGGGAGGTGGCCTGGTGTTGTACCGCGACGGATGGCGAGCTTGAGAGCGTCGATCGCTTTTGAGACTGGGGCTTTTTGCGAGTTCGTTCCCGGGCCTTTGGAAGACCCGTCTTTTGATGTTGTTGGGCCTACATGTAGTCTGGAGGCTGTCGACGGCGGCAGAGTCCGTATTGAAACGTCGATAGAATTGGCGAGTTCAGGAGCTTGGGCAAAAGCCTTGGAGAAGAGCGTAAGGAAGGCGATCCCCTGTGCACAGGATGCGCGTCGGGCGACGTGATTGAGTACCATCGAATGATACGCGTTATCGAGTCTGGTAAAATCCTCGATGAAGGTTTGAATCCTCGGATCAGCTTGGCCGGCCTCTCCTAACGGGGGACTTTCCGCGACTGGAGAGGAGGCAGCCAGTCGACTCGCTAGGGCGTGTGCATCGGCGAGGAAAGGTAAAGATGAGCGAGCATAGTTGTCGAGTGAGGAGCCCAGAAAACTGAGGAAGGCTGAACAAGTCTGGGCGAGCGTCGACGAGGATGGCTGCTTGCCGCCTTGACCTCGATTCGGACCGGGAGCATGCAATTCTTGGGCACCCTGGGAGAGGAGGCCGTGGATCACGTACGACTCGAGGCCTGCCGAAGCGATAAATCCACCTGAGGTTCAAGGCACAGAATAATGTAAGATCATCAAACTATACAGCGTGGCAGATCTCTCGATTCTGAAGCTTACCGGTTGGTAGATTGGAGTCGCTCAGAAGTAAGAGGACGTACTGGGTGAGGTCCCGCTGCGCCTCTGCTGATGTCTGGCCCTCCAGGCCGGTGAAGGGATCCATCATGTTGCCCTCCATACGCCCGTCAGTCGGAAAGGGAGAGCTGGCATTGCCATCTATGGTGGTCATCTGCAAGAGCCCTGATGCCTGCCTTATCGCCTCCGTCGACCGTCGCCTTATCTGTGTACTTCGACGCCTCGACAGTCGCGAACTCAAAACATGCGCTCTCAGGCAATCGTAGATGGTAAACGGTACATGTTGAGACGATGTTGATGAACGAGAAGTACACGTCGTATATACACAGGAATCAAACCACACGTCTAGTTGAATGGATAACAGGTCCACAATCGAGGGAGTCATTTACACATCATTCCGCAACGGCGCGGATGAGGTTGACCCAGACTCGCCAGCCATAAACCAGACCTTCAGCAGGATTGAATTCATTCACCGTATGAATCCCATCCTCAAGCCCTCCAGGAGTCGGGTTGGGCGAACCAGGGGAGAACCGGAAGATAGCGTCCGTCAAGTTCCAGTAGCTCTTCGTGTCCGTGTTGCCGCCCATCAGATCCGGAACGATGAGAATGTCTTGCTGATCCGAATAGCTGGTACGGATGACACCTTGCAGGAGCTTCCATGGCTCGGAGCCCTCGCCTTCCAAGGGTGTTTGAGGCGCCGGCTCGAGTGCGGACTCGAAGGCGTCGGAAAGCACGATTCGGAGCATCGGCTTGGATGACGTGGATACCGTTGTCGTATTTCTCCTCAGGTATGACCATGATCGCTTGTTGAACATGGTGGCTTGGGTGTCGACTTGCTGCAATAGGACTTCGTCGTTCTGTACGATCGACTTCTTCTTTGGCGAATACGACAATGTGGCATTACCCCATCCATCAAGTTCGATCCCGTTCTCCTCTGCATAAGGACGCAGAGTCGTTGCAATGTGTTCGCGAATGTCGGCTACGGAGGAAGAGATCTCGATTCGGTGGTTGATTACGGCTGTCGCTTCCTCCGGCAGGGCATTGACTTTTACGCCGGCTGTGATCAGATCGACAGCTTGAGAGGTGACGAAGCTCATGCCGACATCCTCTCCAGCGAGCTCGAGGACCTTCTGCTTGAGCTTCTCGAGCCGCCTGTGCTCTCTGTGTGATTTGGACTGCTTCTTGATCAGACGGAGGAGTGACTTCATCGCCTTTTTGAGATCCGGGTTGACGTCCTTTGAAGTTGTGAGACAGCCGAGCATCTTGAAGGCAGGATTGTCGACGCCCAAGGTTGCTTTGTAAGGTCGCGCTTCGATGAGGGTGATGAGACTTGCTAGGTGGCCGATGGCGGTGTGCGTGGGAGGCATCGAGGAGTGACCGCCTGGCGCGTGCACAGTGATCCGAGCGTCCAGATAGCCTGCAGAAGAGCGAAGAATGAGTCAAATTATAGGTACGGGACAGAATGACCATGGAGAGGCTTACCTTTCTCAGCAGTTGCGACAACAGCGAGGGTTCTGTTGAAGGGCGAGTCGGAAGCTGAGACGACGGGCCCACCTTCGTCGACGAGCATGTATGCACCCTTATGTCCGTAGACATCGACGAGATGCTTTGCCAGATCGCCAGCGACTCGTCCGCTCGCTTCTTCATCAGCGCCAAAAGACAGTACAATGGTGCGTTTAGGGACCCATGGATTCCCCTCTGCATCGCGCGCCTCGAGTAGGGACTCGACAGCGGTCAGAGTTGCGATCAGATTTGATTTGTCGTCACTGGACCCACGACCCCAGACCAATCCCGTCTTCTCGTCGTAGAATCCGCTGAAAGGTGGATATGTCCACTGATCGACCGTCTGACCGTCGACGGGGACAACGTCCTGGTGTGCGGCGAGGATGAGAGGTTTCAGGGATTTGTCGGAGCCGGGCCAGGTGTAAAGGAGACCCACTCCGCCGACCTTCTCTCGTGTGACGGGTCCTTGAGGCGCGTGTGTGAGTGGGAAGGTGCGTTCGAGGTAATCAGCGAGAGGGTCGAAGATGCCCTTCCAGAGGGCGGGGTTGTCGTTAAAAGGCGGGTAATCGTCCTGGACCGAGGTGTCTACTTGCACCGCACCACCGAGCCGACTTGCTTGGAGGGCTTCGCTGGGTTCGTTGAAAGTGAATGCGCTGTCCTTGAGCTTGAAAGGCGGTTGCTGCGGACACGAGTCTTCCTCCAGCACGTTCTGATCGCTGAAGATTCCGTCCCAGAAGTCCGCAAGGTTGTCGCCCGCGGTCGAGTGCAGACTTTGTACAGAGCGAGAGTGGGAGATGCCAACGTAGAGAAGAGCGAGACTGGCTGCGAGAAAGACCCAACCGAGAAGCTTGATGGGTTTAATCGTTGATGCGCTGCAGGTCCAGTTCTTCTGAGTGCGCTTCTTTTGGAGGGAGGTTGTCCGACGCGCCTGGTTTGCGCGATGCTTGAGTTCGCGGTGAAGCGGCCAGTCGCCCTTCTCGAGATACACCAGATCGTCAGTGAGAACCATCCTTGTCTATGTTGAGCGAGTATGGATGCTGCGGATGGTAATGGTCCGTTCCCAGTCGGCAGTCATTCATTCAGTCCCACCACCTCCACGGAAATGCGGAAGTCGGAGATTGGGAGATTAGAGATTACGTAAAGCGCGTATGCTGGACACGCGACGCGACGTGTTGGACCAGCTTCGAAAGGAAAGAAATCTTGAAGGACAGCGACGATCCTCCCAACCTCACAAGATCTCAACCTCTGATTGTTTACAGTGAATCGACTGCTGTCTGCTAACCATGGGTATCAAAGGTGCGCCTGACTTAATGCTGCTTACAGTCCGAAGCTCCTGTCTTAAACAATCCATGCTGACCATCTCTCTCTTCGCAATCCTCTTTCGCCAGGCTTGACCGGTCTCATCAATGACGAGGCCCCCGCGGCTATCAAGGCCAGCGACATCAAGACATACTTCGGCCGCAAAGTCGCTATCGATGCCAGTATGAGTCTCTACCAATTCCTCATCGCCGTCCGACAACAGGACGGGCAGCAGCTCATGTCCGACACCGGAGAGACGACATCCCATCTAATGGGCTTCTTCTATCGTACCCTGCGTATGATCGACTATGGCATCAAGCCCATGTACGTCTTTGATGGGAAGCCGCCGGATCTCAAGAAGGCTGTGCTTGCGAGTCGGTATGGAAAGCGCGAGGAGGCACGGGAGGAGCAAGAGGAGGAGAAGGACGTTGGTATGTTCATTTCCCCCTTGCACTTGTGAAAGCAATACCTTCTCCGCGCTGACTTGGAAGTGCTTGTTTCGTAGCTGATGCGGAGCGAATGGAACAGCTGGCACGGCGTCAAGTGCGGCCGACGCGGTCTCACAACGACGAGGTGCGGCAATTGCTGAAGCTGATGGGCATACCATGCATCACAGTGAGTAAGGAAGGTCCTGCTCCGGGTCAGTAGAAGTCAGAGAACCTGACGCGATACTCTGATCCAATATCTGAAAGGCACCTTCAGAGGCGGAAGCGCAGTGTGCTGAGCTATGTCGGGCAGGCAAGGTGAGCGCGCAACTACCGTTGTCAAGCAGAATCTGTTCTGCACACACTAACACACTTTCAACACAGGTATATGCTGCTGGGTCGGAGGATATGGACACTCTCACCTTCGGTTCTCCCATCCTCCTCAAGCATCTCACTTTCAGCGAGCAGAAGAAGATGCCAGTACACGAGGTCAGCCTCGCCAAGGCAAGGGAAGGTCTCGGCATGGACATGGACCAGGTAAGTCCTGTTCTTCCGTTCATTTCGCTTTTCGAACTGAGACTGATACTCATTGATGTGTGGTGAACAGTTCATCGATCTATGCATTTTGCTGGGATGCGATTACCTCGATTCCATCAAGGGTATAGGTCCCAAAACAGCCCTGAAGCTGATTCGGGATCATGGCAACATCGAAGCAGTGCTCGAGCACTTGCGGACCGAGGGGAAGAAGAGCATCGTGGTTCCGGAGGTGTGGCCATACGAGGAGGCGCGCAAGCTGTTCAAGAACCCAGACACACAGAAGGGCGACGATCTTGAAGTAGGTAGCAAGCTTTGGCATGATTCTCCTTCCTTTCAGGATAGCTTGCTGATCGTCACCCTTTCTGAACAGTTGAAGTGGGAAGCACCTGACGTGGAGGGACTCGTGAAGTTCCTGTGTCAGGATAAGGGATTTAGGTGAGCATCACAAATAGGTATCGAGGGTTTCCTGGGACTTCTCTGACTGTTCATCTCCGTCTACAGCGAGGATCGAGTGCGGAAGGGTGCCGAGAAGCTGACGAAGTCACTGTCGCAGAAGCAACAAGGGCGGCTCGATGGCTTTTTCACGTATGTTAAACCCCAGCACATTGTCTCAAGATCAAGGACTGACTTCGCTTTCTGTTTAACCGGATCAACTGCAGGGTAATGCCGTCCAGCAAGCCAGAAGCATCATCGAGCGGAAAGAAGGGCGCCAAGGGCAAGGGCAAGGATGACAAGAAGACGAAGAGCAGCTCGTCAACGTCGGCCAAGTCCAGCAAGCCTAGCAAGCCAACAGCGGTAGGCACCGCAAAGAAGGGGAGATGAGCTGAAGGAAAGATTATAAGGGTAGTGTACCAGAAGTCCAGAGGCAAGGGAGTGCCGGAGTGCCGAGTGGCTGAGGAGGGTCAGAGAGGAAGAACCAAAAAGACTTACTTTTCCCTAGACTCCATCGCCCCTTCCCGAGCGATGTCGTTGCGCAAAGATTGTCAATTTGTCATGATGACTCATGAGGCATGAGGCATGAGGGCATGAGGGAGTGAGGGACACATCACAGCATCACAGTTCACACAGCATGAGCGCGCCGCGCACACTTCTTTTTCACGCAACACAAATGGTGGTGCGACATACTACATACTGTTGGGGTTATAGTATACTGAAAATGCGCAAAACTATCAATCTACCATACTATTTTCTACCATACTATTTGGAAAATAGTATATAGTATGTTTTGTCTGGGGAAACTTTTCAAAAAAGTAATACGTACTACTCAAAAATCCATTCGCATACTACATATAGTATTACAATAGTACCTTTTAACCTTTTTGAAAAAAGGACGCGAATAGTCAAACTGTCAAATACAGTATCTTATTCGTGGTAGTATAAATCGTCAAAAAGGAGTATAAAGTATGAACTATGATAATACATAATACTACCATTCGGCCTATAACTACTACGGTAATACTTTATACTATCTAATGAGTAATGACTATGACTTCCTCTTTCAGAAAAGATAGTAGTGCTGTCAGGGTAAAGTTTGGCAGCGACTGGTCTGATTTCTAAAGTCTAAACAATGTTTCGACTCGGATTTACTGTTTACAGCATCTCTCAGCTGCATCGACTTTGCACTACATACGCAGATTGATGAAGGATTCACGTGAATTTGAACAAGATTGGACTGCGGAGGCGCGGAGTTTTTCCTCTCTCCGCGCCTCCGCGAAAAAATCTCCGCGACGCGGAGCACGGGAGCAGTGGTCGGCTACGACAATATTCGCACGATTTTGGGCATATTCATAGTCTTAAACTCATAACTCATGAGTCATAGTCATAAACTCATAGGCAGTTTTGGAAAAATCAAAATAGCCATAGGCCCATAGTCTGTAGTCATAAACTCATAAACCCATAACTCATAAATCATAATCAGACTATAGTCCACATAGTCGACTATAGTCACAAGAGCATATATAGGAGACTGTTGAAAATTGGAACTATAGTTAGACTATTTCGCTGTGACTATAGCGTTTGACGAGAAAATTGAGACGGCTTATCCGGTTATCCCTTATACCCTTCTGAAAACCCTCCTGTATGTAGTCCTTGAGGGTGGTAAGGGCAGCGGTGGTGAGTGGTATCCGGCGTCTGTCCGAGCCCCGGATCCGGCTCCTGCAGGGTCTCTTTCTGTTCGATCACAGCAAAAGAAATAGACGTGGTAAGCACAGACAATTAAGCTTTCGTGTAGACGCCGCCCCGAAGTGGATGATGAGTCAACCGAAGCCCGAAGCCCTAAAGATTACATAATTGCAGAAAATCGAAGCTGGCTGCCGATCGATTTGATTCAGCGGAGAGCTGCTCGCAAAAGATTTAGATGAGAGCCTGCCACGTTCCGAACTCCTGTCAGCCGTCAGCACCTCCCACCACCTCCAGCATCGTCTCCCTTGCACTACTCTTCGCATCCAGCATCTCCTCCGATGTCACCTCTGCAGATCAACACCTCGAACCCATTACCCATCCAACTGTGAGTCCTCCTGTCTGCGAACCGATTGCGATTGTCAAGTCAGTACAGCAAGTTGACCTTCTCTTACTACTTGCTTCTTTCCTCCAACAGCTCTCCGCGCTACCAATCCCCCCTATCCGGTCACTTTGTTCAGTTCGGCGCTCAAGGAGGGTCTCCGCACTACCAATCGCAATCCTCACCCTCCACAACGAGGTCCCTGCAGTATAATAGGACACGCCAAGGCGCCGTACATCTATCAGAACTGTGAGTCCTCCTGTCTGCGAACCGATTGTGATTGTGAAGTCAGTGCAGCAAGTTGACCTTCTCTTACAGTCTTACTACCTGCTTTTTTCCTACAACAGCTCTCGCCTCTCCGCGGAAACAATCGCAAAGCCCGTGGAGCTGCCCGGGCTACTATTGAGGACGACGAGACACACTTCATCGCTTCGATAGACACCTACGTCTGTGCTATCGGCCGTTACCATCAACTCCACGTGACCTCAGCATTTCTCTTCTTTTCCTTTCTCCTTTCCTTTCCGTTCCGTTCCGCTCCACTTCCCCGTTCCGGTCCGTTCCACTCCTCTCGCCGCTTCCCGATTCGCTTCCTGATCATTCGGCTCAACTCTCGTGATCACTCTGATCACTCGAGACCAACACCTCACCGCTGTACATTATTTCCTTTCTCTTTCCTGGCTTCGACACGAATTTACATCTCTTCAACGCATCTGCTAAGCCTAAGGCTAGTATATGGTGACGAGAGTGGTTCGACTCGAGGCAGCTGACTGACGGCACTTCGAGGACCCACAGACATATGTCTTCAACGCCCCCCGCTTCAAACAAGCCAACCACCCGCTCCCAAGGCAAGAAACGTTCTGAACCCGGCGACGAGCCCGCCACGATGTCGCCCTCGCAAACTAATCCTCCCTCTCAGCAGTCCGGCTCTGCTGACATTGCCGCAATCTCGGCGCAGCTTGCCGAGTTGATGACGGGCCAGACCAATATCGCCACCGAGCTCACCTCCTTGAAGACCACCATGGAGACCATGGGCAGCAAGCAGGTCTCTTTCGGCACCCAAGTCGAGGATGTCACCGACCGTCTTCGTCGCCTGGAGCTCTCTCGCTCACGCGCCCCATCTCCCACACCCGCCCCGACCATATCCGTTAAGGTCGAGTCGTCTTCCTCCGAGTCTCCGGCTGAGGCTCCGAAGTCAAAGCCCACGGCTGATGCACCGCCGTCCACGGCTGATACACCGAAGTCCGCGTCTCGTCCTGCCGAAGTGTCGAGCGCGTCCACCGGCCCGGTCGTGTCCACTCCCCCTTCGTCCAATTCGGCGTTGTTCTCTGCAATGACGAATGATCACAAGAGTCAGCTCCGCTTGCTACTCAAGGACTACCGGTACTCGATGTCCAAGCTATTCGGCTCTGCTGCGGAAGGGGAGGAGATACCCGCCTCTCCCTCCACCACCACCTTCACGACACTTACTTGTAAGAAGGACGTTTTGGGCGAATACGACGGTGATCCTGCTCGGCTCGAGCACTTCCTCAGCCACGTCCGCAACATCGTCCGGTCCGAACCTCGTCAGGGGTGGGAGTCTGCCGTTATCCGCACTCTGCCCCAGACGCTGAAGGGCGACGCCGATATCTGGCATTCGGGCTTGTCCGACGATGAAGCTCGTGCCATGAACACCTTCGACAAGTGGGCTCGAGCCTTGCGTTCTGCGTTTCCAATGAACAAGAACGATCAGCGGGTTCAGGCTCGCGAACGGGTGTGGCAGCCAACATCCGAGACCGCATTGACTTACTTCATCGTCAAGGTTCAACTCCTGCGTCATGCATACGGCGATCTCTACACCGATGCCGCCATCGCCCAGGAGGTCATCATGGGTCTCCCCGCCACCATGCGTATCACGCTTCGCCTGCCGCAGGACGGTACCACTCTCAAGGAGATACAGGCTGGCTTGGCTGAATGGGAGCCTTCGTGGCGCGACGCCCACCACATCCACCTCTCCAAGTCGTCCACCTCCGCTCCTACCGCGACTGGACGTCAAGAGACTGTGACGGCCAAAGTTCCTCAGCAACCATCTCGTCCTCCTCGGTCGGAACTGCGCAACTCACCGGCTGCTCCCGCGAGTGCGACCGCTTCTCGTCCTCGTGATCGGAAGTTGTCCGAGGATTTCGATCCGACCCGTCTTGGTCGCGGCCAGCGCCCGGGCTCGCAGAAGGAGAATGTGCTTTTCTATCGCATCCCTGATACGACCGACACCATGTGGTGCGACCGTCCTTGCCGCCGTTGTGGCCAAGACCACTTCGACTTCGCCCACGATCACTTCGCGGCGCAAGTCCGACTTGCAGCTGCGAGTGAGGATGATCAGTACCCGGTCACCTCTCCTGAGGATGGAAACGTCCTTGGCGACTCACCTCAGCATTTCTGAGCGTCCGCAATGACGAAAAACTAGAGGCATTACCCCCTAATATGCCACCCCCTCCACCAGTTCCTTCTTGGCCACCCGATGCAGCTCGCGCGACTGCTGACGGGGCCTTGATTGGCGCTGCGAGAGGAAGAGAGGGAAGCGCCCCTCTGCTGGAAAACAGCATCAATGATGGTCAGCCAGATCATCTCGACGAGCTCGCGCATGAGACAGCTCGTTGCGACCCCCGTTCTCACCTTGAGGACGGATGCAAGAGCGGCAGGGAGAGGGTTGCGTCCCCCTTAGGTTCAAGACGGGACCTCCCTGCCGGGTACAGCGAACGCGCATTAGCCATGAGTGGTGATGGCGGGAGACCTGGACCACCTCCTGACCTGAGACCCCATGGCCTCCATGACCGGGAAGTACTTCACACTTCCCCCCCTTTGTTGTCAGAACAGAGTGCTAACCATGCTTCACCGCCCTCCGCGTCGCCCCAGGGTGTTCCGGATGTCGCAGGTCGTTGCTTGGTGATCGAAGATAGGCCCCAGCTGCATACAGCTAGGGCGCTGCCGGTTGATGAATCGAGGCGGCCCCTCGAAAGACCCACTCGGCGGCTGGGTACGGTGGTGAAGTTGCCACCGAGTGCTGAGGTTGGGACTGGTCAAGCGCACCGCCGCCATGTTCCCCTCACCACTCACATCCACATCAACGATGCTCGGTACCCCGCGTTGTCTTCCCTACTTGACACCGGGTCCTCCCTTTCATCCATCGATGCTGGATTGCTGCAGCGTCTTGGAGGGCAACCTTCAGGCGCACCGATGCGCGTCAGCGGTCTAGGCGAGACCGAGACATTGGGCTTCGTCCCTATCACATTCTTTATCCGCGCAAAAGACAGCCATGGCTTCCAACTTTTCCTGGAATGTACCATGGACTTTCACGTCCTCTCCCACTTTGCCCCTGGACTGTGCCTCGGCCAGGATTTCATCACTGGCTTTGGAGTCGTGATCGACGCGCTCGAGTCGACGGCACACATTCACCGATACTCGTTTGAAGTCGCTCAGCATATGCCCCGCCCGCATGCACAAGAGGCTCAACTTTGCTCCACCGCTCCAACCTGCTTGCCCGCCCGCTCTGCTGCGTGGGTCCCTGTCGACACCGGCGCGTTGTCTGCCACCGTCGATTACACCCTCCATCCTCGTCTTATGACCGATGCCTCCGAGTCCGTGTTGATCTCCGGGCCCACCGCGCTTGGTGCTAAGGGCACGACCCACATACTCCTCACCAATCACTCCGATCGCGCGGTGAATCTCCCTCGTCGAACTCCTATCGCCGATGCGCTAGCTGCACAAGTTGGAGACGTATCTGCCACCTCGGAGACTCATCCCTTCGAGCTCGGAGTGCCATTGTCCAAGGAAGACTCTCGCCTTCGGGATGGGGCTGCGCCTGCTTGGACTCCCGAGCCGAACTTGTCCGATTCGGATGATGATCCCGCCGCGCCTCTGGATGTGTTTGAGGTGGCAGACGATCCCGTTTCGGACTTGACAAAGGATGCGGCGACCACGCTTGTTGATGATCATTTCCGTGTGGGAGTGGACGCCGCCGGGAACCCTCATCAGCCAGTTGTCGATCTGCTCCGCCGTCATACCGGCGCTTTTGCTCTCGACGGTCGTCCGGGTTTGATCCGCGACGCTGAAATGTCCATCCCCCTTCAGCCTGATGCTGCTTTGCGTCCCGAGGCTCCGCGTCGCGCCAGCCCGGAGAAGCGCGCGGCGATGGATGCTGCCATCGAGCAGCTGTTGGATTGGGAGGTCATCGAGCCGAGCTCGAGCCCGGTGTCCTTTCCCGTCCTGATGGTGCGCCAGTACGGCAAGTGGCGGTTCTGTGTAGATTATCGCCAACTGAACTCGGCGACTGTCTCCGATCGCTACCCCCTTCCAACCACGGATGCCGTATTCCAAACTCTCCAGGGTAAACGCTGGTTCAGTTCATTGGATGCCATTCGCGGCTACCATCAACACCCGGTAGCCCCTGCGGATCGGTGGAAGACCGCGTTTGTGTGTCACCGCGGCCTGTTCCAGTATCGGACGGTGCCCTTTGGCCTTAAGAATGCGCCCGCCGTCTTCCAGCGGCTGATGGACCGTGTGTTGGGGGACTTGCGTTGGAGGACCGCGGTGATATATATCGACGACGTGGTGGCCGCGACCGCCACGTTAGCCGAGCACTTGGAGACCCTCGGCACCATTTTATCTCGAGCCGAGTCCATTGGTTTGAAGTTCTCGCCCGCCAAATGCACCTTTGCCGTCCCTTCCTTGACCCTGTTGGGACGCAAGGTCTCCGGTGCCGGGGTGGCCGTCTGGCAGGGGCGCGCGCAAGCGGTGCAGGACTTGAAGCGGCCGACGACCTTACGGGATGTGTACCACGTTATGGGGCTGTTCGGTTACTACCGCGAGTTTGTCGATCGCTTCGCCGAGATCGCCGAGCCGCTGACGAGGCTGACCAAGGGATGGAAGTTCGAGTCGGATGGGACCCGCTCTCGGCTCGTTCGTAAGGATGGGGCTGCTGCTTCCACAGCTGACGAGCGTGTCCTTTGGGATGACGAGCAGGAGCGCAGCTTCACCACACTTCAGCGCTCGATCGCCTCTCCGCCGGTCCTCGCTCATCCCGATCCTACCAGGCCGTATATCCTTTACGTCGATGCCAGCAAGCTTGCCTTTGCCGCCGTGCTCCACCAGATCTTCGCTGACGAGGATATGGTTGACGTCCCCTCCGCCTACCCCGCCGTCGGTGGGCCGTTGGCCTCTGGACCTATCCCGCGTGAGCGCTGGTCAGCGTGGCTGCGCACAGACCGCTACTTCGGACCGATTTTGCGTCGGCTGGTGGAGGCCTCGGACTCGTCTTCCGACGATGAGTGGTCGCTGGAGGAGGGCGCCCTTGTTCGCCGATTCGATGGTCGATGGGCGTTACCGGAAGCTGCTCTCCCTGTCGTTCTTCGGACTGTGCACGATCGCAACGGGCACTTCGGCTACACCAAGACCTCCTTGTCCGTGTCCAAGTCGTTCTGGCGTCCTCGTCTGACTGAGGCAGTTCGCGCTTGGGTGTCCCATTGCTTGATTTGCCGGAAGACGAAGGTGGGTCGTCGCGTCGGCGCGTTGGGAGTAGAGAACGACGCGCAGGCGCCCTTCGAGGCTATCTCGGTGGATCTAGTGCTTGGGCTGCCGCCATCGCACGGTAACGACGCCGTCCTGTCGGTGCTCTGCCTCTTTTCCCGCATGATTCTGCTGGAGCCTTGCAAGTCCACGATTACCGCCGCTGGCATTGCCTCGATCTTGAGTAATCGCGTCTTGCGGATGGGATGGCGGCCTCTTCGCATCGTCTCCGACAGTGAAGCTCGTGTGACAGGTCAGGTGCTCCAATCCTTGGCGGAGTCCCTCGGCGCTGTCTTGACGCCCTCCCCTCCCCATCACCAGCAGGCCAACGCTGTCGAGCGCGCCGTTCAAACCGTCCAGGGTGCCCTCCGTGCTATGACGTTGGATGGTCGCGCTCCTTGGGACCGATCGGCTATACCCGCGGTGGAGCTCGCTATCAACAGCACTCCGAGCGTCACTACCGGCTGCAGACCCTTTGATCTGGTCTTCGTTGACCACCCTGACGTGGCGCACGCCGTGTTTGATACTGGCGCTCGCGGTGATGGAGCGTCCTTCGATGATTGCCTTGCTGCCGCGGCGGATCGACTTGAGGAGGCTAGACGGGTGACCAACGTCGAGCGCTTGAGGCAGAAACGCCGCTATGATGCGTCCCGGGCCGCGCTCCCCGTCCTTCAGGCGGGCGACCAGGTTTATGTCCGGCTGGGGGATCGTCCGATTCCTGGTCTTGGGGGGGGAAAGTTGGACCCGAAGAAGGCTGGGCCGTTCACAGTGCGTGAAGTGTTGTCTCCCCACCGCGTCCGACTCGTTTTGCCGGCCGATCTGCGGATCAGTGATGAATTCGCCGTGGATCAGCTTGATGTGCTCCCGGGCTCTCCAGATCCATTCGAGCCAGTGCGCCACTCACCTGCACTTGGGCCAGTCCGCGCGGATGATCTTGACGATGTCGCGTCCGTCGCTGATGAGCCTGAAGCTGATGTGGCGGATGACGTGGACCTCGCCGCCGATGCCGTCGAGCAGTTACCGCCTCGGGCTCGCCGCGCTCCTCCCATGCTCCGTGGGTTTCAGGTGGGGACTCAGCGCGCGGCTGACGCGGATGCCGACGCGCTCTTCGATGGTCCTTTGACGGGCACTAGGAAGGTTGTGATCGGTGGAAGGTCAGTGACATTGCGCGAACGACCGATCGCATACCAATCTCGACTCAACTCGGTCGCTGAGAGGAAGCTCGTTGCACCGGAGCTTGAGCTGTGCTGCCTTGCGTGGGCGTTTGCTCGCATGGCCCATCTGCTTGAGGGCGCTCGGGTGACGGTGGTCACCGACCATGCTCCAATGGGTGCGATGCTGACCTCGGCAGCCGGGATCCACTACGGTCCGACCATCACGCGCTGTCGGGCGTTGTTGCTCCCCCATCTACACAATCTCCGCTTCGTGCATCGTCCGGGTCGATTGCATTCCAATGCGGATGCCCTCTCGCGCCTTGTGGGTTGAATGCGCTTGTCGATGAATGCGCTTGGTGTTCCTCCGCTTTCGGCGTCAAGGACGACCCGAGACGGTCGTTTCTTTCTCGGGGGGCATGTGCTATCGGCCGTTACCATCAACTCCACGTGACCTCAGCATTTCTCTTCTTTTCCTTTCTCCTTTCCTTTCCGTTCCGTTCCGCTCCACTTCCCCGTTCCGGTCCGTTCCACTCCTCTCGCCGCTTCCCGATTCGCTTCCTGATCATTCGGCTCAACTCTCGTGATCACTCTGATCACTCGAGACCAACACCTCACCGCTGTACATTATTTCCTTTCTCTTTCCTGGCTTCGACACGAATCTACATCTCTTCAACGCATCTGCTAAGCCTAAGGCTAGTATAACGTCACAAGCATGTCACATGCGACTATACTCATAAATGATAAATAGTCATAGTCACCCATAGTTACACACTCACGCCGATTCCCGCCTATCACTGACGCCAGTGATTGTCATAAAAAGTCCTATCTCATAACTCCCAAACCTCTCACATCTCATATAGGAGGTAATAATATGAGTAGGAGGTCGCAAAATCTTTCTCAAAAATATAGGAGGTAATAGTCCTCCTTAGGGTTGGACTGCGGAGGCGCGGAGGGTGGAATTTTTCCTCTCTCCGCGCCTCCGCGAAAAGCCCTCCGCGACCTCCGTGACGCGGAGGGAGCTTTTTGCACAGGACTGCGCGAATCGCGGAGCACGGAGGGAGTCTGCAGCACAGTGCTCCGCCGAACGCGGAGGGCGGAGCAGTGAGTGCCCGTGACCAGAAAATTTCGCGGAGCACGGAGCAGTTGGTATGAAAGCTGTAAAATTTGCGGAGCTCCGCGACCTCCGCGGCCTTCGCAGTTATTTTGTTTTCAAAAATTGTTGCCTAAACCATGGCCAAATACACCCATCAAGACACAATTTATTTAAGGATGTCAACCGGAGCTCCGGCGGAGTTTTTCCTTCGTCCGGCTCCATCCGGCTCCTACGGCAGCGTGATGGCGGAGGGAAAACTCCCTCCGGCTGGCTTTTCAAGACTGACCCGGAGCAAAAATCCCTCCGGCTGCTAAAATCACAAACTACTACTCCGAAAACTCCGTCCGGCTCTTTCCGTCCGGCTCTTTCCGTCCGGCTCTTTCCGTCCGGCTCTGAGCTGAGAACGTTAGCTCCCCAAAAAGTCCGTCCGGCTCCATAAAATGTTTTCCCCTTTGAGCAAAGATTTCTCCGGCTCCACCGATTTTAGCGGAGCTCCGGCTGCTCCGGCTCAGTCAGTCAAGGAGTTTTTAGCATCGATTACCGGTTTTTCAATAGCGTGCCATTGCTAGACAACGATACTGTGATTTAGTCACTCTTCGTCACCGCTGCTAACCGTCAAGGTGGTATTTTTGATGGAGCCGAAGGTGAGCCGGAGCTTCTCGACCAAGGCCGGAGATCCGTGCCCCTGCTCGAATGCAAGCCTCTGCCCTCTGGCAATGTCTCCGTCCGGCTCAATTCAGAAATTGTGCAGCCCGAAATAACTGTGTCCGGCTCCTTTTCTTAGCCTGAGCGCGGAGCTCCGTCATCCGGCTCTGAGGATAATCCGCCAAAGAACTCCGTCCGACTCGGTTTTTGTTGCCGGAGATCGCCGGGGTTCGTTAACGTCCTTAAATGTTTTCGCGGAGGGAAAAAAATTGCCCGACCTCCGTGAACTCCGCAGTCAATTTCGGGCGAAGCTTTCTCTCCGAAGCCGCCCGGGGAGGAAATTTTCCTCCGTACCGGAAAAAGTCGCGGAGCACGGAGCAACTCCATCCGGTCCAGTGGCGGTTTTGTGGAGCGCGGAGGGGTTCAGAACCTTCAAGTCGGTTCCTGCGGGGGCGCGGAGGGAGGAAACGTTCCGCGAGTACAAGATCGGCGGAGGAGGAGGCTTTTTTAAGCGGCAAATTTCCTCGGAGCTTTCGAGGAGGTCGCGGAGGGAGGGAAACCCCCGCGAACTGTGTCCGCGTCGAACCTTAATTTGAACTGTAAATGACACGCCCACAATTGATGAAGCCGATGTGGAAGGCTGGCCATGAATGCACGAGATGCATCCTCCACATGGCAGCAGGCAAGACAAACCCTGGGGAACTGAAATCTGCTTGCATATTGCAATCGCGACCACCTTTTGATGAGGTCGACTGCTGCTGACTCAAGGCGTTGTATCAACCTTTGTTGATGAAAAAAGGTAAAGTATGAAATCCGGAGAATGATTGTTGTCTGCTGTACGATTCAAAGACGAAAAAGGTGATCCATTCCTGGGGCTGAAAGACTTTTTCGATGAAGACATTTTCTATGGAACCGCGAAAATTTGGGCAAGTGATAGTTGCTCTGAATGGGAAGTTCTGGCTATTGAGTCTCCTGGATGGTGTATCGCTCTCCATGCAATACGCGTTCAATGCAGACGAACCGAGATTTCAGATGTGTTTTCCGGCCCACGCGGTTTCGTTCTGACGTTCTCGAGTGCAGCCGCAATGAACCACGGATGCGCTTCAGGGACCGCCCGGATCGAGGCTAAACGCTACGCGGAGCACATACGATAGGATGATTCTGGTCCTTTTTTGGACCTTCAAAAACGCACTGCCATGTGATGGACGAGGCGGAGAGTGTCGAAAGGAGATCGAAACGAGACGAGGAGTCCGTGGTAGAGGGAGAAACGAGACCAGATGAGAGACGAGGAGATGACCGAGACGAGACACTTGTTTTGTTGGATTTTGTTTGAAGTTTTCGAGAGACGAAGAGAAGATAATAGAATGTCTTGATAGAAATGGGAGTCAGTTCGTCTTTCCTGCCCGATTTTTCTTCCAGAAACCGAGATAGGAAGGTCACCACCACTCAGGAGGGGTCATCGGACCGGTAACCATCGACTGAGAAAAGGAATGATATTTCTAAGCTACCGATACCCCTGGGATCTTCACCTTGGGCTTCAAACGTCCCGCTAACGCCAAGATTCCAATCCGACCCGACGGTTGGCCAAGGAGCCACGACTGCTCGTCAAGGGGTACCGCAGAAAGAAAACTCACCTCAAGCTGTTTCCGATCGTGGCCTTGCCGTCGGACTTCGTCGTCGGCTGAGCAGTCTGAAGGTGTCGTCGATCGGATGAACCTCTCCCGCCCGGGGTGGGCGCGCGGGGGAGGAGGAGGGGGGGGGGGAAGGCAGGATGTCGACCGACTTCACCGACACACTAACCCATCCTCGGACTCCATCGTCCAGCTCGGCCAGCGACAAGTCTTCCGTCGTGGGCCCAGGGGAGAGTGCTTACCCCACCCGTCGATCGTCCCGCTAGGGGCGCGATAGGAACGGGGCCACGGGGGGACACTAATATGAAATCATTACTTATGAATAAGGTTGTCCACGGAGTTACGCGGAGGGCTACGCCTCCGCGTTTCGAAATCCCGCCGGAATTTTCATTTTCCAGAGCGAGCTTCGCCTCTGTCAAGTACTAGAAAGCGGGAAAAAAGGAGCTCCGTGCTCCGACGGAATTTTATGAAATTCGTAATGCCAGCTCCGCGCTCCGCGTAATTTTTGTTAATTTCAAGATTGCTGCTCCGTCCTCCGCGTGTGCGGAGCCCGAAATTCCGCGGAACTTCCGCGGAGCTCAGTCGTGAATCGTGATATGAATGACTTCCATGACAACTTTGAGTAGAGCGCAGCGACATTGCTAGTGCCTCACATCGTTTCTGATGCAATCAAAGTGCCTCTTGAAAGTTATGAAGGCACAAATGTGCATGTTTAATGCCGTTGTTGTGTCCTGAAGTTGCTCATTTTCCCAGCATTCCGCACGATTCCGCGGAATTTTCACGGAATTCCGGCGGAGCGCGCTCGAAATGAGGTCACGTGACCCTTATTTTTGACTGTCACGTGAACTCATAGCTCCGTCGGAACTCCGGAGAAGTTCCGTGAAAATTCCCAAAACATTTAGCCGACTCGCATATTTTTCAAGAACGCTCATCATCGGGCTCCGCGCTCCGCATAAATCCCAATTCCCAACGGAATCCGCCGAGCGGACTTCGTGTGATGTGTGTTTCGAAGTGCAAACGTTTTCAAAAAATGAGCTCCGCGCTCCGGGAGCGCTCCGTCGGAGGAGCGCGGAGTCCGCAAAACCCGAGCTCCGCGCCAGGCCGCCCGCTCCGTGGACAACCTTCATTATGAATCCCTACTTATATTTCCAAGAGGATGTTCCCGGCTGGGGGCTGGGGCACGGTCAGTGACGCTCACCATGTCTGACACTACCAGTGCTTGCCGGAATATTATGACCGATAGGAGTCATATAGGTCATATGACCAAAATAGGAGTCATAAAGTCATAAGTCATATAACGAAAATATGACTTGCCGAAAGGTCATGTCATATGACCAGATTTTGAGAGAATCCGGTCATATATGACTTTATGACCCAAAGTATGACCATATTTCCGGTCATGTTTTTTCGGGTCATATTAGGAGTCCTTTTGTCATATTATGACTCCTAATATGACCAAAAATATGACCCGAGCTCTAATTTCTAGCCAGGGTAAGGTGTGCAGTGCCGAGATTTCCAGTATAAAATTAGGCATTTTGATTGTTTGGAGCCTCCCTGAATCCCCCCTTATACAAGAAAAACGTTCCGGTGCTCAAGATGGCTCCCTATATGTCCCGCAGCAAGCGCCGAACACCTTCTTCCCTCCCATACTCTCTTCCGAGCAGCTTTGTCCACACCAACAGCTCAAGCAGACGTTCCCCGTCGACAGCACCTGGTCATGGCTTCACCATGCGCTTCTCAAGCATCGGCACTGGTGAGTGATTGCAGACTCTTTCTCGGTCTCCGCCTTTCAGGCCTTCAGAAGCCATGATCTCACCTCCAGTAACCTTCTTTCCCTTTCAACATACACAGACGCCAGCTTTCACGCGCTACAAGTCCTCAGCCGCCGAGCCACGATCACAGCAGATGACCTCGCTCACAGCAACCGCCTTCGCAATGATGATGATTCTGATCACAACGGTACGTACCAGCCCTACACATCACTCCTTCCGGCTTCCGCTCGAGATGGAGGTTTCTCACGTCCTTCCGCCCAACCTCTCACAGAACGATGTCCTGAAGAGGTAGAGGACGTTTCCGATTCAGAGTCGTCGGCATCAGAACAGTGCGCGCAATACCAGGGTGAGTACAGTCCAACTTCTCTCTTTGCCCGCTCGGTCGATACTGACTTGAATCCAATCATTCAGACCGTGACTCTGACCTCAGGCAGCATTCGCACACGTCAGGACCTTCGTCTTCCACGACTCCGGGTCATACTGGGACCTGGATCCCTCGGTTTCACTCCTGCTCCTCTCTCCGACGACGCGCGACTGGATTCCGCCGTCAGGAGTGTCGAAGATGCTGTCGTCCATCCACCTGAAGGAGGTTAGTTTGCCCGCGTTCCTATGCGACTTTACCTGCAACTTGAAATCGGCTGGCTGACATTTCTCCTGACTCTCGTTCTCGCAGGTAGTACGGTCCGCACTGAGGCTCCCTGCTCACCCAGCCATGGCGTTCGACTTTCGCTGTCGCCGTCCGTCCGAGTGAGGGTTCGTCTCCTTCGGCGGCTTCCGATACACCTCCGAACATCACACCTCCGATCGCTGTCAACGCCGCACCTCCGATCACTGTCAACGCCGCACCCGAAGCCGTTGCGCGTCCTTTGTGGACTGCTCCCGCTGCCTGGCGCCCCGCTGGACGCTATGTGCGCACTCGTAGCTCTCCCATACTAGGTCGAGGATCACACAGCGAGGTGGTACGGGTCGTCGACGTTTTGGGTGGTCATGTTCGTGCACGGAAGCGCGTCGCCTTCGTTCAAGCTCCGCCTCGCTCGCTGTGGTTCGAGATCGAGGCACTCACTCGTTTGGCGCGTCACAAGGGTATCGCGGAGCTCATCGACGTTTGTTATACAGCACACAAGGTGGATCTCATCATGCCGTTGTACTGGGGAAGCCTTCAAGAACTGTTCGATCAGGCGGATGGTCGCGGTCTGGTTACGAGTCTTGCCAAGAACCTCAGTCTTCAACTCCTCGACGCAATGTCTTTCATCCATCGACAAGAGATCATCCACCTGGATGTTACGCCGAGCAACATCTTGTTGACCAGAGACTTCACCATCAAGGTCGCCGACTTCGGTATCGCTGCTCGCGTTGGACAAGAAGGCGATATGCGCACCTACGGCACACTGGGATACACGGCCCCGGAGTGCTTGCTTGGATCGACGAGGCCTACTTTTCAGATCGACGTTTGGTCCACTGGCTGCGTGATCGCGGACCTATTCATTGGTCTTCCCCTCTTCGCCCACTCTCACGACCCCACCAGCTCAATGCAGGACATTCTTCAGTTCACTGGACATCAGGGCGGTCCGGTCTTCGCCCGAGCCAGGTTTCCGCCATCTGTGTTTGGATTACCGATGGACTGGATCTCTTTCGACTCTGACGCGTCGAATCGCCTAAAGGATGTGGATCAAGATGCGGCGGAACTGATAATGAAGATGCTCTGCCTTCACCCAAACGGTCGTCCACACTTGACCACCTTCACTGGCCACCGTCTTTTTACCAACGAGCCGCTTCCGAACCAGGTCAATCCATTGCTACCTCGTAGAGAGTAGCATTCGGCAGCTCTCATCTCTCCTTCATGTCTCTCAACTCTTTCATTCTCCTAAGAAATCCAAATTCCTCTCCCAAACTAGGCCCGTTTTAAGGTCGCTGTTAGATGTTCGCGATCATCCAGCAGTGCTCGAAGATGTTGAGAAGTCAAAGTCAAGGAATTCATTTGAAAGGTACGGAACAAACAAGTCAAAGACAGAGAGATTGTGGTCAAAGGTCAGGCAGCTTCGCGATCGTCTCGGCAATCTGCTTCACGTCGTCCGGAAGTCCTGAGAGCCGGTCTGCGCCATGAATGAGCCAGTGCTTCGTCGAGACAAGTTCGGAGAGTGCCTTCGAGGACAAGCTCTGTCGCTTGCTAGTGCTGAACAAAGCTGCTTGGGAAAAGACTCTTTCGACGGAAGACGAGCTTCCTGGGATGCCAAGGACCACTCGAGCAATCTTCGCGATGTTGGGAAAGACGCCCTCATTATCGCGCCACCACTTGTACGGCGTTTCGTCCGAGTCTCGCCAGGGGCAGTTCTCGATGTTGAGGTATCGCGCTACCTCGTCTGAGTCGTCGTCATTCTTCTTGCGTCTTGCTTCTGGAAGTTGCTGCTGTCGTAGCCGTTTGGCTTCTTGGAGCATGGTCGACGAAGCTCCTGCTCCATTCGTGTTTGCAGCCG